>LNAC01000758.1:260876-543848 GCA_002007465.1 Ailurus styani
AAAAAAAAAAAAGAAAAGAAAAATTTGCACATTTTCTGCTGATATTTTAAAGGTTATTTTTAAATGTTTTAGCCTATTTAAGAAATATGTAGTAAATCTTAGCATATGACATGAGGATGTCTATTCAAGTAGTTATCAAATTGCCTTATGCCATTTATTGGGTAATCTGTTTGTCCATTCTGAATTGCAAAATTATTAAAATGAAAATTACCCTGCTACCCTACTACAAATAATTTAGTTCGTATATACTTTATTGATCCTTGACCTAATACTTTTACCTATATTTAAAGAACATATTCTAATTGCTAGTTTTATGTAATATGTTTGATATCTAGTAGGATACATTTTTGTTCATTTACAGACCTATATTTTTATATTACTGTGTACTTTCTCCACCTACAAAATTTAGAATTAGTTTTCAAATTTCTAGTAAAATCTTCCCTATTTGTTTTAATGGGTCTTGTATATTTTTTATTAGGTTTATCTCTAGATATGGCCTGGTTTTTACTGCTCTTACAAGTAACATAGTTTTCCCATGGTAATTTTCTGGCTAGTTATCACTAGTATATTCAAAACTTGTTGGTTTTAAGATTTTATTTCTTATGTAGACAAGCTACTGAATTGTCTTAATAGTTTAAAAATTTGGTGGCACCTGGGTGGCTCAGTTGGTTAAGCATCAGCCTTTGGCTCAGGTCATGATACCCAGGTCCTGGGGTTGTGCCTCTTGTCTGGTCTGCTTCTCCCTCTCCCTCTGCTGCTCCCCCACTTGTGCTCACTTGCTCACTCTGTGTCAAATAAATAAATAAAATCTTTTAAAAATAGTTTTAACGTATTTATTTATTTTTTGTTAACATATAATGTATTATTTGTTTCAGGGGTACAAGTCTGTGATTCATCAGTCTTACACAATTCACAGCACTCGCCACAGCACATACCCTCCCCAATGTCCATCACCCAGCCNACCCTCAGTTTGTTTCCTTAGATTAAGAGTCTCGGTTTGTCTTCCTCTCTGGTTTCATCTTGTTTCAGTTTTCCCTCCCTTTCCCTATGATCCTGTCTTGTTTCTCAAATTCCACATATCAGTGAGACTATATGATAATTGTCTTTCTCTAATTGACTTATTTCACTTAGCATAATACCCTCTAGTTCCATCCATGTCATTGCAAATGTCAAGATTTCGTTTCTTTTGGTGGCTGCATAGTATTCCATTGTGTATATATACCACATCTTCTTTACCCATTCATCTGTTGATGGACATCTAGGCTTTAAACATGTTTAGAGTTGATTGCCCCAAGAGAGAATTAGATTGTCCATAAAGTGATAATATTTTTGCACTCTCCAGTATTTTCCATGTTTTATTAGCCTTGACAAAGATCTCTCTTATGTGAAACTATAAATAATATGTCTTAAGTGTATTATATGAAATAGGAATGGTTTTTTCATGTTTTATCATAGAGTGTGATATCTAGTCTATGTGCTGAGAAATATTCTTTATCCAGGTAGGATTTCCTATTTCTTGCTTCTTAAGGCTTTACATTTCATTTTATCAGTAATGCTGTATTAACAATTATTTATTTATTAAAACCATATTATACTTCTCAAATTTTTAAATTTTAATTATGTATCTTGATTTTGAGTTACGATTAAATTACATAAATGATGCTAGTGCTATTCTAATAATGGAAGTCATACTACTATTTTTGTATACCACTGATTTCAGTTTGGTAATATTTTAATCAGAAGTTTGTCTTTATCTTTAAATGCAAGTTTAGACCAAAACTTATATATGTATACATATATATATGCATATATATATATACTTATTTTTTAAATAAGTGTTCTGTTTAGAGGACAAACATCATATTTTTCTATGTTCTAGGTATGTATACATAAAGATTTTTTTAATTCTTTAAAATGTTGCTATAATCTGTGAGATTAGTTTTTTCTTTATTTTATTTTCTTTCTTTATTTTTTTTACTTTTTCTACTAATCCATTGACAAATTTTTTATATTGTGGTTGTTATTTTTTCTCTCTTTGATAATTTTGTTTTTTAAGACAATTTTGGTAATTACTATTTGCAACATAATTATATTATTTAGATTCTTAAATATATGTAAAATTATATGTAGAACTTTCTTTTTTTGTTTTGCTTTTGGTTTTTTGTGTTTTTTTACTTTATTTTTCCTTTACTTCCCCTATGTTCATCAGTTTGTTTCTTAAATTCCACATGAATAAAATCATGTGGTATTTGTCTTTCTCTGGCTGACTTATTTCACTAAGCCTAATAATACTCTCTAGATCCATCCATGTCATTGCAAATGGGCAAGATTTCCTTTTTGTTGATGGCTGAGTAATATTCCATTGTGTATATAAACCACATCCTCTTTATCCATCCATCTGTTGATAGACCTCTGGGCTTTTCCCATAGTTTGGCTATTGTGGACATTGCTGCTACAAACATTGGAGTATGTGTACCCCTTCCAGTCAGTATTTTTGCATCTTTTGGAAAAATACCTAATAGTGTAGTTTCTGGCTTGTAGGGTAGTTGTATTTTTAAGTTTTTGAGGAGCCACCATACTTTTCCAGAGTGGCTGCACCAATTAGCATTCTCACCAGCATTGTAAGAGGGTTCCCCTTTCTCTGCAAACTCACCGATATCTGTTGCTTCCTGAGTTGTTAATTTTAGCCATTCTGACCAGTGTGAGATGGTATCTCATTGTGTTTTTGATTTGTATTTACTGATGCTGTGTGATGGTGAGCATTTGGTCATGTGTCTGTTAGCCATTTGTATGTATTTTTTTTAAGATTTATTGATTTGTAAGAGAGACAGAGAGAGCATGTGCATGAGTGGGGGTGGAGCAGAGGGAGAGAGAGAATCCTAAGCAGACTCTACACCCAGTGCAGAACCTGACACAGGGCTTGATTTCAGACCCTGAGATCTTGACCTGAGCTGAAGCCAGGAGTCAGACACTTAACCAACTGAGACACCCAGGGACCCCTACATGTCTTCTTTTTTTTTTTTTTAAGATTTTATTTATTTATTTGACACAGAGAGAGAGATCACAAGTAGGCAGAGAGGCAGGCAGAGAGAGAGGAGGAAGCAGGCTCCCTGCTGAGCAGGGTGCCTGATGTGGGGCTCGATCCCAGGACCCTGAGATCATGACCTGAGCTGAAGGCAGAGGTTTAACCCAATGAGCCACCCAGGTGCCCCTACCCTAAATGTCTTCTTTGGAGAAATGTGCGTTCATGTCTTCTGCCCATTTTTTGACTGGACTTTTTATTTTTTGGTTGTTGAGTTTGTTAAGTTCTTTACAGATTTTGGATACTAACCCTTTATCTGATATGTCATTTGCAAATATCTTCTCCCATTCTGTACATTGTCTTTTGGTTTTGTTGACTGTTTCCTTTGCTGTGAAAAAGCTTTTTATCCTGATGAAGTTCCAATAGTTCACTTTTGCTTTTGTTTCCCTTGCCTCTAGAGACACTAAGAAGTTGCTGCTGCCAAGGTCAAAGAGTTTGCTGTTTGTTTTCTCTTCTAGGATTTTGATGGATTCCTGTCTCACATTTAGTTCTTTCATCCATTTTGATTTTTTGTTTGTTTGTATGGTGTAAGAAAGTGGTCCAGTTTCATTCTCCTGCATGTGGCTGTCCAATTTTCCCAACACCATTTGTTGAAGAGACTGTCTTTTTTTGCATTGGATATTCTTTCCTGCTTTGTTGAAGATTAATTGACCATAGAGTTGAGGGTCCATTTCTGGGTTCTCTATTCTGTTCCATTGATTATGTGTCTGTTTTTGTGCCAGTACCATACTGTCTTGATGATTACAGCTTTGTAATACAGCTTGAAGTGCAGAATTGTGATGACTCCAGCTTTGATTTTCTTTTTCAACATTACTTTGACTATTCTGGGTCTTTTCTGCTTCCATACAAATTTTAGAATTATTTGTTCTTGCTCTGTGAAAAATGCTGGTGTTATTTTGATGGGGATTGCATTGAATGTATAGATTGCTTTCAGTAGTACAGACATTTTAACAATATTTGTTCTTCCAGTCCATGAGCATGGAATGTTTTTCCATTTCTTTCTGTCCTCTTCAATTTCTTTCACAAGTTTTCTATAGTTTTCAAAGTATAGATCTTTTACCTCTTTGGTTAGGTTTATTCCTAGGTATCTTATTTTTTTGGTGCAATTGTAAATGGGATTGATTCCTGATTTATCTTTCTGCTGCTTCATTCTTGGTACATAGAAATGTTACAGATTTCTGTATATTGATTTTATATCCTGTGACATTGCTGAGTTTATGTGTCTGTTCTAGCAATTTTTTGGTGGAGTCTTTAGAATTTATGGTTTTCTATATAGAGGATCATGTTGTCTGCAAAGAGTAAGTTTAACTTTTCTGATTTGGCTGCATTTTCTTTCTTTCTTTCTTTCTTTCTTTCTTTCTTTCTTTCTTTCTTTCTTTCTTTCTTTCTTTCTTTCTTTCTTTCTTTTTAAGATTTCTTTTTTTATTTGACAGAGAGAGACACAGCGAGAGAGGGAACACCAACAGGGGAAGTGGGAGAGAGGGAAGCAGGCTTCCCTCTGAGCAGGGAGCCCAATGCGGGGCTCGATCCCAGGACCCTGAGATCATGACCTGAGCTGAAGGCAGACACTTAACAACTGAGCCACCAGGCACCTATATTTCTTCTTCTTGGCTGATTGCTGAGGTTAGGACTTCCAGTACTATGTTGAACAACAGTAATGAGAGTGGAGGTCCCTGTCATATTCCTGGCCTTTATGTAGAAGTTTCTGACAATAATTTAAAATCTTCTTTATCTATAATTACGTACTTTTACTTATTTACCTCTGCTCCGCATTATTTATTTATTTATTTATTTATTTATTTATTTATTTATTTATTTTGAGAGAGAGGTCAGGGGGGCAGAAGGAGAGGGAGAGAGAATCTTAAGGAGATTCCATGCTCAGTGCAGAGCCCAATGTGGGGCTCATTCTCACATCCCTGAGATAATGACCTGAGCCAAAATCAAGAGTCAGATGCTTAACTGACTGAGCCACCGAGCCACCCCAGTTGATTAAATTTTAAGAGATATATTAGTTATTTTATAAGTCTGCACTTTAACTTATATTTCATTTTTAACTTTCCATGAGTTCATTTTTTATTTTTCATCATCTATTGTATGTTTAGATTATTTATTTTCTACCTTATTCCTTGGTACAAAAGGTATTGTGAAATATAAATTTTACTCTAAATACAGATCTGTTTCCCTCTCAAGATTTTCAAATATAGTGTGTTTATACTTTTCTAAAATACTTATAATTTCAATTTTAATATTATCTTAAATTGGAGTTTTTTAAATGTTTTTCACATTTTTCAAGTGGACAGTTTTAGCTATTTTGCTTTTGTAATCTTGAAAAAGTAATTTTTACTAAATTGCATTTGACCAAATAATGTGATTTATTATTTTCTAATTTTTTGAATTGGTTAAAATTTTCTTTGTTTCATAATGCATAGTCAGCTTTCATGACTATTCCATTTATATTTAACAAATTGTATCCTTATTGTATAAGAAACAAAATTTTCTTTTCCCTTCTCTCTTTCTCTCCCCTTCCTGTAATTCTGACTCTATAAGCATACACACATGTCCCCAACATACAAACCACCACACATTCTGAAGTACATATATCAAGGCTACTAATTGCACTATTCAAATTATTAATATCCTTTTTTTTTGGCAACTTTTATCTGTCCATTGCTGGAAGATGTATGACAAAAGTATCTCATTGAGTTTTTGTCGTTTTTTTCATTAACATATCAGATTTTGATTTATATGTTTCAAAATGTTATTAGGTACATTAAAGCTTCTTGTCTTTATATATTCCTGATGAACTTCTTTTATGAAAGTAAATAAATAAAGCACACGTGAAATATTTTCTCTGGAATTTGTTCAAAATATGTCTAAGTCAGAAATTATTTATTCTTTTTAGAAATATGTGATATTTTAGTTAGAACAATCATGTCTTTTCTTAATTCCTGAAGATTTTCAACCATTTTTCTGTTGTAGAATTGTATCTCTGTCCTGTTTCCTTCTTTGACTCCTATTAAAATGCATCTAAATTTCCTATTTTATCTCCCATGTCTTTTTTTTTTAAAGATTTTATTTATTTATTTCACAGAGGGAGAGAGATCACAAGGAGGCAGAGAGGCAGGCAGAGAAAGAGGGGGAAGCAGGCTCCCTGCTGAGCAGAGAGCCTGATGCAGGCCTTGATCCCAGGACCCTGAGATCATGACCTGAGCCGAAAGCAGAGGCTTTAACCCACTGAGCCACCCAGGCGCCCTTATCTCCCATGTCTAAAACAGGGTTTCATATATTTCATCTCACAGAAGTTCATCTCCTGTCTGTTCTGAATTTATGTATTTCCTCACATTTATATTCCAGTTGACATGTATTTTCTTCAACTCTATATAATAGGTTATTTATCTAATTAATTTTTAAAAGTAATGATGACTGTACTTTTGGTTTTTAGCATTCTACTTTGCTCTTTTTCAAATTTACCAGTTCTTTCTTTATGCTTTCCATTATTTATTATGATTTCTATTCTCTTCATTATAGCTTTGATACTTTTAAGAATACGTTACCTTTTGTTGGATTTTCTGAGTTTCCCTTACGGTGATAGATTTTATGACACAGTAATTTATTACTGTGAACTCCTCTGCAGTAGAGATTTTGAGTTTCTGAATTCCAGCAAGAGACATATGCGTATGTCTCTATAAAGAAAATTGTAGAGTTGTTAAAGGAAACATTTGGGTTTCAATAATCTTGAATAATCTTGAAAGGTTAATAACTCAGCTTTTACCATACATTATTCTTCATCCAAAATCCCAGCAGATACTTGTTTTTCTTGGTCAGTAAGAAGAGTAGTTCTCAGAGCAGCTCCTTGAGTCTCCTGAAGAGCCAGCTATTAAGAGTCTCCTGGTGCGTTACATTCCCTTCAAGAGCACATCTACACATTTTCAGCTTCCAGCCAGTAGCAAGATTATACACCTAAGTCTAAAATTTCCAAGGTCTTCCTATCAACTCAAACTTGCCATTTTTGTTTTCATTATTCTCCTCAATTCTTTCATCTCAGAGTTTCTTTTTTTGTAATTTCACATAGCCTTTTAAGAATTACTATGTATTCTATGATGTTTCCATGAGGGAGAGGTGGACAGATGCCCATGTGATTTAGCTTAATCCACTGTGTTGCCAAAAGTTTAAGGTTTATATTTTAAAAAGAACATCCAGTATCATCCCCAGAGATATGCAATAACAAACTTGGACTATTAAAAGATAAACTCACGAGCTTAAAGATTATTAAGTACTTTCTGAACAATGTAATTTTATTGTTTCTTATTTTTACGTGTTAATTATAAAGTAACTTGCACTGAATTAAAAATCACTGCAAACCTCCCCTCCATTTAATCTGGAAGACAGAGGTCCATGGTTTCTATTTCAATGATTGATTTGGTCCCCCTTTTATTTTATTATGATATTCAATTTTTACAAAATAAATAGATAGCTGTTTCAAATAGAAAAAAGTTATATTCTATTTCTACAAGATTTGAAACATAAGTAAGAGCCATATGAACTATAATAATCTAGGCTATCACTCTCTTATTTAGAAAGAGAAAATGTCTATATCCTATCTTCAGGCTGTTAGAATCTAATGAATCTTACAGCTGTAGAATATTGAAAGCTTACCATTCACAACTATGCTAACAAATTTTAGGAGATTTCTCTCGTTGTAGCATCTTTTCATTAGCTGAGTCTAAGGGAAAGAGCAGAATGTCAGGAGAAGCTACTCCTGTGTTTGAGATTTGACTACATAAATCATTCATTTTAGAATGATTCATAACTGAAACTGAAAAAATCAGATGCTGTTTAAAGGGCAGAAATAAGCATATTCAATTTAAATAATTTGTAGTTCTATTTACTAGAAAAATCCCAAATTATTCATCTCTTGTATTTCTCATGTGCACATGTAAAATTGAAGGTAGTTATGTTTTATTTCCAAAATTTTAGTGGAAGCCCCTTTCTTCAAAATATGTTTTCTCTACATCAAATTAATTTTTAGTCTTTATGTACTCATTGAGTAACTTCCTTTATTACTCTGTTATTACACTCTTCATGGATTTGTGTATGTCTATCTTCTCTAGACATCCTTGAAACAGTGACTATGCTTTTCTTACCTTTCCCTCTTTTGTAGCGTCTTCCATTTTTATGAACACAGCAAGGGCTCTTAATTGAATTAAAAATCAGTCTAATGTGATTTTAAAATGTAACCTCATATTCTTTGAGAAACTGCAAAACATATTGAACCTTCTTCTAAGTTCTTGTGCAATAGCCAGAGTTGAAGTAGAAATCAGTGAATACTATTTGATTTCTACCTCCTTGGAATTATATGTATTTCAAAGCAAGACAAAACACAAAGCTTTTGACAAAAAATGATATATTGAAAATAATCAACATATTTTGACAATCCAAGTACTCTCCTAAGAATCTACATTGCCAGAGAGGGAAGACATTACATCTTTATCAGAATCACAATGCAAGACATCTACATTTTTTAATAAACCAAAGAAAACATAAAGTGACTTTTTATACATAGATAATATGTTAATTAAACACACATATATACTCATATACACACAAACACATACATACATAGCATCTTCGTGCAAATTTCTTTTTTTTTTCTTTCTTATTCTTTCTTTCTTTTGCCACTGCAGTTCTAAAGAATAGAGTGACTCCCAGTATCAGGATGAATATGAGGGCAATCCATAAGTAATGTTTGTCCTTTAGGGAAATATACCAAGCATATTAGGACATTTTATTTCATTGAAAAATAATACATTAAAACCTGTGAAGAAGTTAGGTATAATTAGAATTCCCACTCTCTAAGACCCAATTTGATCCTTACTAGATAAATTAGTGAAATAATTATTCGAATAATTTAGCCAAAAATTATATATAAACCATATATTCAGTAGTCATATAAAACCCAAAGTATCTAATAATTTTTTAAGTTCCTTAGGATTTTTTTAAGATTTTATTTATTCATTTAAGAGACAGAGAGATCACAAGCAGGGGGAGGGGCAAAGGGAGAGGGAGAAGCAGGCTCCCGCTGAACAAGGGGCGTGATGCAGGACTCGATCCCAGGACCCTGAGATCACAACCTGAGACAAGGCAGACGCTCAACTATCTGAGCCACCCAGGCATCCCTAAGTTCCTTAGAATTAGTGAAGCCTTGTGTCTTGCTGATTTCCCCAGATCCTTACAAAGATGCTGAGCACTCAAGTATGTTCTGTAGAGACTCTTAGCTAGTGGTATTTTATGCCTCAAATAAGGTATTTGGAGATTCAAACTGAAGTTCAAATGTTCACCTATCTTGGGATAATATAACAATCTAATATGTTTCTACAGAAGAGAGAAGAAATGATAAATACTTTTGAAATAAAGGAAGTTTTTAAAATGTAGCATTAGAAAAAAATATTTTTAAGTCTGCAAGAGTCAAGTTCTATTAGTTATATAAAACCATTTCGTATACTATTTTGAACTTGCCTCATTTTGAATTTACCTCTTAGAAGATAACCAGAAATAGCAATTATATCATGAAATAATTATTAGAATTTTATCCTAAAAGCCTAGTTATTTCTAATCATATTATATCTAAATAGTGGAGTCATAGTCAAAAATATCCCCAATTAACAAATATAGTCATCTTCTAATAGAAACCTCAAATTAAGCTGAATAATGAGAAGAACTTTTGTAATAGTTAGAATTTTATATCTAATAAATCAAGCCTATAGTTTTGTTGCTTATCTCATCCCTATCTTTATCAATTTTTGCTCTGGTTCATCTATGAATTATTATAAGAAATGTATTGAAATCTTCTTCCTTGATAGTAAATTTGTCAATTTTTTTTTTTGCTTCATTTATCTTGGAGCTATTTTTAATGGATAGTTTCAGGTTTAGAATTATTATTAACATCAGAGTATATCAAACCCATTATATGTAGTTACCCTTTCTGTATGAAATAATGCTTTTTAAGTTAAAATCTATTTTATCTCACATTAATATTGTTAACACAGCTTGCTTGATGTTAGTGTTTTGCCGATACATGTGGTAAATCCTTTACTTTGAACCTTTATATGTCCTGTGCTTTGGGTGTATCTTTTACAAATAACATATAGCTAGATGGGTATGAATTCAGTATGAAAATCTAGTCTGTTTAAAATTATTCATTTTTTTCCCAAGGTGCCTCAAAGAAAATTGCAAAACAGCATATTCTATCCCCAAATTATATAATTTAGGTTTCTAAAAAGTATTTTCTTATACAGAAAAAAAAATAAAAACAAACCACCACATTATCATACCTGTGATGATCAATTTTTTAATTTGGATAGGTTATGGTGTCCAGTTGTTTTGTAAAATACAAGCTAGATGTTGTGAAGGAATTTTTTGGATATGATTGACATTGACAGTTAGTTGACTTTAAGTTAAGCAGTTTATCCTGCCACAGGAGGGTGGGCCTCGATCTGTCAGTTGATTGACTTAAGAGCAAAGTCTAAGGTTTCTGGAGTAAGAAGGAATTCTTTAATCCTTAGGAATCCTACCTGAATTCCAGCTTGCTGGAAAGCCCTGCAGATTTCAGACTCAAGACTGTAACGTCCATTCTTGCAGAATTTCCAGAGTGCTTCCCTATGATCTAGATGTTATAATTTATGTCTGGATTAGATCTAAATTAGACAGTTTTGGAAGAAATTTATTAGAGTTAATGTTTCAAACTTCGAATGACATAACATCGGAAGATGTATAATGTTTGTGTTCCAACATTAAGTACCCACTGGTTAGGGTAGTGACAAACCTATATAGCCTTGTGCAAAGTTCCTTTTTTTCTCTCTCTCTTGCAATCAGAAAATAACCTGTGTGATATTATGGTGTGACTCCAGCACTATAGGAATGTCCTATTCTCTTTCATACTTCTATCACTTTTAGCATATTTATTAACTTAACATTCTCCTGTGAACTAGAACTTCTTCTTTCAAGCTAGGGTTTTTTAATTACCTTGAAGTATAATTCTTTAGCAAATTTATATGAATTATAATTCATAGGATATTTATGGTTATCTCTGCCATCATATTTTTATTTCTATTTTGCTATTTTTCTATGACTCTTCTCTATTTTATTTCTTTTCTTTATTGCCCCTTTCAAGTTCACTGTTTTTCATTTTAACTGCTCCAGACACATATACTCTTTATGAATTTGTATATCCTTTTCTATTATTTTAATACTATTACTACTATTACTATTTTAATATTATTAATACTATTTAATACTGTGGTTGGTTAACTTTAAATTTTATCAACTGCATTAAACTCAAAAAAGTCCACAGTTATTGTCATAACCCCTCACTCCCAGAACAACTGAAGTGCCTTAGGCCCCTTTAATAGTATCACCGTATCTCTCAATGTATGTGCTGTACTTGTCTAACATTTTTTATGTGTCTTTGATTGTTATAAAACAGCGTATCAGAAACCATTATTTTATGCAGTCACTGTATGTTTAGCTTTATAAATCTATTTATTTCTTCATTCACCATTTCATCTTGAATCTCACATCTTAAAAAAAAGTCTCTTCATATCTGCCTAAAGAACATCCTTTAGAAATTCCTTAAAAAAAAAAGAAAAAGAAATTCCTCAAACCTATTGTTGTTGGCAAATTCTCAGTGTTGTGTTTACCTGAACATTTATTTGTTGTATCCTCCTTTTTGAAAATTAGTTTTGTTGGATACTCAATTCTAGTTTGACAGAGATTTTCTCTTAATGAAATTCGTACTCCATTATTCTATTAGCTACTAGATACTCTTTGAAATCTGCTGTTTGTTTAAGCATTGTTCCATTGAAACAGAGGTGGCTTTTATCTCTAAAGTTGCTAAAATCTTCCCTTTACCTTGACATTTTGTAGTTTTAGTGAATTTTCTCTACTGTGGAGTTTGTGTTTTGATTCTAGCTTCAAATATATATGGATTCTTCAATGTCTTGTCATTCATAAATTCTAGGAAATTGTCTGCAATTTTGTCCTCAAATTTTCCTCTCCTTTATTTTCTCTATGTTCTGTTTTGGGTTCCCTGATTAAATGTACATTGGAACATTGTATCTCTTTAAAGTCTTCTGGTTTCTGCCTAGGTCACTTCTGCTCCACCTTCCTGATGACTTGTTTTCTCTTCAGCTGTGTCTAATCTGCTGTTCAGTCCATTCATTGACACCTTTATCCCCAAAGTCATGTATTTTATTTCTAATATTTTCATTTGGTTGTTTTTTCAAGTTCATTTTGTACTTTTGTTCATATCACTTCCATTTTTATTTCTTCTTTCCTTTAAGCATCTCACAAATAATTATTTTATATTCTATGTCTGACACTTCAAATTTTCATTTTGAGAGAGCAGGGCTTAATATTGTTTAGTTTTACACAGTCTAACTAATTTTGACTTTTCTGATTATTTGGTGGTTTTCGTTTTTGTTTTGTTTTGCTTTTTTCATCAGTGGGAGGCCTGAGTGCCCATCTTGGAGATCCCGTCTTACAGAGCACATTTATATTCTTTCTGCTAGAACTGTGAAGTACCACTAGAGGGAGATTTCCTGGTTCTTCAGGTCCACAACTTAACCTTGGAATTTCTAGTTTCACCTAAATAATCTGGCTGCAAATTGGTATTGTACAGGCCCCCAGGAGAAATCGACATCACAAAAGCTCCTGCCTTCATTATTCTATTAGCACCTCCTGACTGTCTCTTGGGGAGAGAAAAAAGGCTCTTTTAAATTACTCTTGCCATTTATAAGCAACCCAGCAACACATGCAAACTAAGTTATATGTAGATACTGGTTATTTTTGTGTGGAACAGTGTGTTATAATATCTCATCTTCCAAATTGCCAGTGGCCAAAAGTAAATTAGCATTTTGGTCAAAAATTATTTGTATATTAAACTCTTGAAATAAGAACTTTAGTATAAATAATTTATTTCCCCTAATATGTGAAATTGCTGTAAGTTATCTTATCCCTTTAAAGTTCATATGTTTCTTGATATATTATTAACTTCTTAACACTTTCTTTTTCTCTCATACCAAATTATAAATGGGAAGTATTGTCCATGGACAATTTAACGGTTGTGAAAATTTTAAAAACCATGCATAATAGAGGCTTGTGGTCTTCAAACAGGAAAACCTATATTGACTTCTCAAAAGTTCACTCCTAATTACCTTCTTTTCACTAGTGGCTCTACATATGCCAATAAGCATTGTTTTCCAGAAAAATATTGCCATATGTATGGAACCTAATGCAGTGAACTCTTAACTATGGAAGCTCCTAAAGCCATAAACCATTTCTGTCTCGCTCATTATTTCATCCATCAAATTGAGATGTAGTCAAAACTTTTTTTTAATTACAAAAAGCAATTGGCATTTCTTTTCATCTTTAGTTATTTTCAGTTCTGCCAAGTGAGTAAAGCATCTTTTACAATGAAAGAATTAAACACCTGTGTAAGGAGGGCCTATGTCTCTAACATCCATGGGATTAATTGCAATAGATAAAAAGAAAAGCATCAGGTTTGGGTTCTGTCATATTAATAGTCTGGAAACAAGTGTTAAGCGATACTGACTTCCTTTTAGTTAATTTTTGCACAATGGAATTCTTGAGGGCAAAATCCTCTGGCCTTCACATTTATTACATTGCTACTTGACATGACTGAAGTATCTGAAATGTTAAGTGTTCTTGTCAAAGGGAATCTCAAATCTTGCACATTTTAGTAGATTTATTTAAAAGAAGGTATTTTCATCTTTTGTTAAGCAATATTCCCTACTCAGTAATTATGCCCAACAGATGACTAATGAAGGTCTTACAATAGAAATTAGCCTCTATGCTATCTCCTGGATTCAGTTTTCCCATGGAGATGCTTTCAATCTGCCTTTTCCATTCAACTGGCTCCCTAGAGAAAACTGGAAACAAGTGCTAGGGATCTTGTCATTAATTCAGATCAGCAATGTCAGTTAATTAAGTGGAAGTTCTTTAACGCAGCCTCTAAAGGCAAAGATGGCTAAGGGTCCAGAAAGTTAAAATGAAACACCGACTTAATTTCATCTCTCAAGTCAGGTTTCTTCTTCCTAATTTTATATATATATCTCTTACATTTTTTTAGTCTTAACTTTAAAAAAAATAATATGGCCAATATAGTGGGGGAAAAAAAGATAAGATCCCTCTTAATCTTCTTATGTGTAGAATATCATGAAAATAGTGCTTTTCAACACAAATTCCACACATCTTTTATACAAGATGAGAGTAGATGGATCTGGGAAGAAAAAGCATGCTGTAAAGCAAGATAATATTAGAAATACTGGATGTATTAAAGACTTCTTTGTTGCCAAACTTTACTGAGCCTAAAACATACCATGTAATGTATGTTATTTTAAGTCACTGAGATAGATACATTATGTGATTATATATGTGTGTGTGTGTGTGTGTGTGTGCATGCACGTACATATATATACATACTCATTTATATGCATATAACCATTGTATTATTTATTTAAACATTCTCTATATATTTTTTGATTTTTGGACATTTTTAGCAAATAGAATTTTATGGAACTTAAGAAAACCCTGAATTGTTCTTTTATGGAAGGGTTATACGATACTTTTGTCCATTACATATAACTATTTCTGTCATTTAAAAAAAATTACCCAGATTTTTTTTTTAGATTTTATTTATTTATTTGAAAAAGAGAGAGCAAGAGTGAGCATGAGCAGGGTTAGGGGCAGAGGCAAGGGACAAGCAGACTCCTGGCTGAGCAGGGAGCCCGACACGAGGCTCAATTCCAGGACTCCAAGATCATGATCTGAGCTGAAGGCAGATGTTTAACCCACTGAGACACCCAGGCGCCCCTCCCCATATTATTTTTATGTGAATGCCACATTAAAGTTTGGACGAATTTCAATATCTACCCTTCCATTGGTGAGACAAACTCTTTTCTGATATGTGTGCTTGTCAAGCCTGGACTGTCCACTTTGTTTTCCAGTCTACTCTTTGAGTTTTCATCTACTTGACATCAAAGCAAAAATAATAAAAGGAAAAATTTCCTCTAGCATTTAACTGAATACTATGAGATTCCTTTGAAGTGTAACCTGAGGGCTTATGTGCAAAATGGAAAGAGGCATCTCTTCCTCAAGACACTACCTCCATCTGCTGCAATATGGGAATATACTGGAATATGAAATGGTGCTGCTATCTTCTGGAAAATTATTCTATGATGTGATTCACACAGTGTGAACGAGGCCCCTAGGGTTGTGCAGAGCACTAATTGCACACTTCTACACAATCACTCTGGAGCCAAAGTTAAAGGATCTTAAAGAGTGTACAATATTCTCCCAAAGGCCATGCTTAAGCCTAAAGTCTCCTCAGATGTAGTAGTCTAAAGCACAAAGGAAAAACTACTCTTTAAAAATGGTCATTTTCAGTTTTTATAGTTATCCTTAACAACCAGTCCCTTCCTCCCTTGAGGACCATATTACTATTCCACTAATGATACCAACCTTTTATCTGTTGGTTGTTGCTATGTGATTTTTTTTGCCCAAATGCCCATTCCCCAAAATCTAGTAAAAGGAGGCTAACATGATATTAATTGCTTTCCTTGATGACCTCTTTTTGTTTTGGGCCTGAGGCTCATGCTAATTCAATTCCCCTGGGCAACTTACCTATGCAAAATTATACTTTATAATACTTTTCAAAAAGATAGTCAATGTGATGGTTGAAATTTTTGACGTTATCACTGTATAAAAATTAATTTAGAATTATTTCGTATTTCATGCAAGTATAGCGGTCAGTGTGATCAGCTGGAATTTATGTGGATCAAATTAACACAGATTTAGAAAGTGTTCACCATCAGTACCTTTAGAGTATATGCTGCCGGTGTGGTTTCAATTGTGTATGCAAATAGTTGCTTTCTGCCAGAATCATCCAGTATAGCTATTTTGTGAGTGGTAGGAGGAAAAAATTTCCACAGTAACTTCTGCATTTTAGCTGCAGCTGTGTAGACCTAAAATGTTACCATCATTTCCTCTGAGTTGCCTCATAAAGGTGCTTGCTTTCCCTTCCATTATATTATTTACAAGGTTCTTATTTGTTTACATCTCTGTCTTTTGCCATTGAACCCTGGACTTTTAAAAGTGGGAACTCTTTTGTTTTTCTTACTGCCTCCACAGAGAGTGGCAAATATGGTTGTTGAATGGATCACTGATGGCACAGGTGTTCAAAAGGAGATCTCATCTCTGAGAGCAGAATTCTAGATACTTTTCAAGAATCCAGAGAAAACATCTCTATTGTCAACGGACCTATTTCCTTCTGTACCTTTAAACCCCTTTCCAGGTATTTAAGTTACTCATCTAGAAAATATTTAATAACTTTCATGAGACCTCTGAAGTGAAATTAATAAGGTATTAATATAAATACTATGTTAGAAAACAAGAACATCATGAAATAATACATTTTGTTTCATTATGTTTGCTTTCCAGAAGGCACTCATGGAATTTTTTTTTTTTGAGAAATTCATGCAGGGTAATATCTGTTGAGTAATTTGAAATAAATGTGGAACATACTTTATAAGAATAATTACGATTTGCCCAGATGTCATGCTGTCATCTGATCTCAAAATATTGAAAATCAGGTTTTCATGTTTTAACACCACTGTTTATTTAAAACAAGCTTGATTAAAAATAACCAAGTCCTTCACCTTCTCCTTTCTTATCATTTGTATGGAGTCTCTTTGATGATTTACATTTAAGACAGATAATGATTTCTGTCCTCTGACTTTGCCCTATAAATGCTACTCTATTTTCAGTCAAGTGTGATAGGGATTAGGTCAGCACAAGGATGGGACAAATAAAATGACAACTATGTTTAAGAAAGCAAAACAAGGGCATCTCCCAAGTACCCACAGTTTCCTGTAACATGCCTTTTGTTTGTATAAATAATGGAACTGCAAACTCCAGATTCATGTATAGCTCAGTTGTGTTTATATTTCTGAGAAGCCTATAATTTAATATTTTATGCTTTCTTCAGGTGCACTAAAATGTTTTTCTTAAGTGTCAGTTTTGGTGGGAGTATTCCAAGGGCCAATGACAAAGTCATAATTAGTATGTGGTGAGTAAAGAGAAAGTAGTTGCTAAAATTTCTTTACAAAATTTTTAATGTGACCATCTCACACTATACAGGTCAAGATTTTGTATGTTGATTACATGAGGGCCAAAGCCATGGGCTCAGGACCCAGGTGTCATGAGCAAACAATTTAATTAGAGCCAACAGTCTAGAAGCTCTTTTGCTTTTGAAGAGTATGCAGTCTCTTTGAAAGAAAGAAATGTACTGAAATAATTAAATATGCTTTTGCAGAATGCCTACATGAAGGTCCTAACACTGCCTTAAGAGAAAGGAAAACTTCCAGCAACACCAAGTGAATTGCCTTAAAAAATCTGTAATAAAAGAAACCTCAGTCTTTCACAGCAAAGCATGACATGCCTATCAGATTAAAAATGCAAACTTTTATTTTATTAAGTACTACTTTAATCAAGGTGTCTATGGCAGGCAGAAAAATTGTCCCCCAAAGATGTCCACATTCTGAGCCCTGGAAGCTGTAACCATGTAGCTTACATGGCAAATAGGGAATTAAGATCCCAGCTGGAATGAGGGTGTTAATTAACAATCCTGCAGACGGAGAGGGTCGTGCATTACACAGGTGTGCTCAATGGAATCATAAGGGTCTTTATAAAGGCAAGAGGACGGCAGAACGAAGAGATCTGGAGAACTGGTGGTACGGGAAGAGCTTGGCTCCATCTTGCTAGCTTTGGCTAGGCTAGAGAAATGGGGTAGTGAGCTGAAGACTGCAGGTATCCTCTAAAAAGAGGAAAAGGGGCAACAAAACAGCGTCTCCCTGAGAGCCTCCAGAAAGCAGAGCGGCCCTGGAAACACCTGGATTTTAGCCCAGTGAAGCCCGTTTTAGATGTCTGAGCTTCAGAACAGTAAGACGACAATTTTGTGTTATTCTAAAATGCTATGTTTGTGCAATTTGCTGTAGAGCAATAGGAAGCTAATATCCTGTCTAAAGCAAAATGGTATCAGGAAAGACCTAGAGTAAGCCAGTCAAGGATGAAGGGAATTCATTTATCTTCAATGAGGTGTGCTATTATTGAATGAATCGCTCTTCTCTTTTCCCTTAGTTTAATTAGATAAATCACAGACTAGAATGGGGAGTCAAAGGTAAGGGTGCTCTAAGGACTTGTCTATGTGATTCAAATGTCTAGATCGTGTAAATAACGAAAATTAACTCAATTGTCCTATCTCCTGGGTAAAAGGTTTTTAGAGTCCATACTTGTCCTCCTACCACCACATTTTTTATTTTATCCATGAGTAAAAGTTTGGTTAAGAGGCTTAAAAATGTTACTTGTTAATATGGATGACTGCAGTGCTACCTTTGAAGAGAACTATAGTTGAATGACTTGTGAACATTATTCACAAGACTGGGAGGTAATGTAAAAACTTTCAATGTTTAAGCATAACCATGTCCTACATCTTCAGAAATGAGTTATCTAAGACATATGGAGGGGGTTCAAATTAGAAAATTACAAAGAGTGTGGCGCCCACGTGGTGCAGCCAAGGTAAGCATCCTATTCTTGATTTCAGCTGAGGTCATGATCTCAGGGTCATGAGAGTGAGCCCCACATCAGGTTCTGCTCTCAGCTCAGTGTGCTTAAGATTCTCTCTCTCCCTCTCCCTCTGCCCCTTNAAAAAAAAAAAAAAAAAAAAAAAAAGGAAACTGGCCACCTGGGTGGCTCAGTGTTAAGCATCTGGCTTCACCTTAGGTCATGATCCTGGGGTCCTGGGATCAAGCATCTTGTTGGGCTCCCTGCTCAGCAGGGAACCTGCTTTTCTCTCCCTCTGCTGCTCCTCTGCTTGTGTGCTCTGTCTCTCTCTCTCTTTCCCTCTGTCAAATAAAATCTGGGAGAAAAAAAAAATTTACAAAGAGTTAAAGTAACAGGTTTTTCCTGAAGTGCACTGAGGTTTCCTCAGCTAGAAAAGAAAACCTTTAAGTAGTTTAAGGAATTATCTGCTGACTCAGCTGAAACAGGTAAAAGCAGCAGCAAAAGCAGAAGATCACAGGCATGCTCTCTACTGAAGGCCTTTACACTTTCTGAGGTGTTTTTCCAGTGTAAAAGTTCTTCCTACTCTGACATGGCTTGAGTGTTCATTGTTTTCAGGTCTTCCATTTGTTAACAAGGCTTTCCCATTAATTCCTTCTCAAAATTCAGTGCTCTGCTGTGACTTTCCACAACCCCTTTCCCCCATTAGTTTGTTCTATTTAGCACATAGTACTAACTAATGTACTGTTGTTTTCTTGTTTTTCCTGCCCACCGAACACATTATTTGCTGTGCTCACTATGTGTAGTGATGTTGCATTCAAAGTCACAAGACACCATAGACTTGACCCAGCACCAGGCTTACTTAAATTTGTGGGGCAGGGATGGGGGCGGGGTGGGGGGTGGGAAGGAAAGGCAAATCACAGTGATGGCATTGATGAAGTCTCTTGACACCCAGGCTCAGTTTCCAAATGTCTTTGCATCTCTACCAGGATGAGAGGGATCAGGAGAGATGATCTGCAATGCGTGTGGCCCACATCAGCTCTGGGACACTATGGCTCAGGGCCCTTTATAGCTTTTACCCCTTACTAATCATGTCCCTTTGAGGGTATAGGATTGAGCCCCATTTTCTGGGAAGTTGTATGTGTCAGTTAGAGTTTACTAAATAAACCTGATATTTAGAGAGAGGAACAAATTTTGTGCCTGCATGTAGCATTTAACCTGGTTTCTGTATACTACCAGAGATTCCTTGAGTCATTGTTGTAAGGGAGGTTAACCCAAAAGTCATATACGCTGAGTATAGACTAGAGACCACACAATGAGCTTTGAACGTGGACTCTGTCTCATGGACTAAGAGGCTCATGACCTCAAACTCTATGGTACTGGACATTGGCAGTTCATAATTAGTAGAAATAAGGAGGGTTGAGACAAATATCTCTTAAAGCCTATTTAAATGAAAGGATATCCTGAAAGACCTAGAAGTGACCTATCCAGGCATTCATTGGAATCCTTTTCAATTTACCTAATAAAGGAGAATCATTTCTAGGTATTTGTGCTGGTTCAATGTTGTAAGTTTGAAGTGAGAAGGATTTACCTGGTATTTGTTTCTTGGTTTTTGGTTTTCTGTCTTAAGTATTTGGTAAACATTTTATCCCTAGAAATTAACTCCTTTCAAGATTACAAAATGTTCCAAAATTTCACATAATGAATATATTGTATATTTCCAGGTGTTGTAGTGGATTTTTCCTTGCTTTTAGAACTCTTGCTGTCAACTCGAGTGAACTTTTGAAAAGAATCCTAAATGTTCTTGACTTCCTTTTCTCTTGCTGAGCACACAGAAAGGCTGTATTTCTCAGGCTCTCTGGTGGAGCTGGAGAAATGAAGGGGAAATGGTGGGTCACAGCCAGGCCAAACAGTAATTACCCATGTGCTTTGTCCTGTGCTTGCAATTTCAAGTGCGGGATCTTGGGCACCTGGGTGGCTCAGTCAGTTCAGTATCTGACTCTTGGTTTCAGCTCAGATCATGATCTCAGGGCTGTGAGATTGAGCCCCATGTTGACTCTGAGCTCAGCAGGGAGTATGCTTCCCTTTCTTTCTCCTTCTGTCCCTTCCCCTGCTTTCTCTCTCTCTCTCAAAAAAACAAACAAACAAACAAAAAAAAAACTTTAAAGGGAGGGGTCTTGAGCTGGTATGGTTGCAAATTCCTGGACACTGATGGGAAGAATGATAGAAAAATTTGCAAGAATCTCACTGGTTGTTTAATGTCATAGACAATGCATTTGTATGTTTGGGCAGTTTGTGGTAATTACACTGATTAACAGAAAAAATAGCAAAGGGACTAGTTGATCTGAAGGGTTCAGAGAAGAGATTAGTCACTGTGTATCCAAATAGATAGTTGAAGGATTGCAACATTATTCAACATAGATCATATAATCACAGCATAAAAAAAACTATGGCATCATTAAGGGCATCAAAGTGAGTGTTTAAAAATTAGGATTTTTTTTTTTGAGAATAAACATCACATGTCTACATTTGTGCCTGCAATATGACCTATGAATTATTATTTTGCCCATTAATACATAATTTGCATCATGTAAGTAAATGTATATGCAAATAGACATTAGTTACTTTATACAGCCCTGAGAACCACACCATTTCATAGAGAAAAATACTAAAGTTAAATGATGGTTGATAGTTTGGCCTAGATCACAAATAACAGGAGTAACAGGCCTATGATACTAATTTCAGTCTCTGTAGGTACAAAATCTTCATTTTCTTTAATAAGTTATATTGTTCCCTAACTGCAAATACACATAAGCACACATAAAACTAAAGGGGACATTATTACTCCTGACTATGATGAATTCAATGTGTCAAGTATCTATGTGTCCATGTCATTTCTCATGAGTAGTATTATGTTTGCATATTGAAATAGCTTGTTTCTTTTGGGATAT
The DNA here is from genome assembly GCA_002007465.1 of Ailurus styani. Taxonomy (NCBI): domain Eukaryota; kingdom Metazoa; phylum Chordata; class Mammalia; order Carnivora; family Ailuridae; genus Ailurus; species Ailurus styani. Next base: position 282,543 of record LNAC01000758.1, read on the forward strand.
TAACCTGAGAATGTGACTGATTTTTCCTATTTTCCTATTGACTGTCCATTTTATCATTATATATTCTTAGAATTGGGGGGAAAGTGGATGCTAGTATTTTTTATGCATCAGTAAACAAATTTTCTGATCTGGTTAGATGACATCAAGTAGTTGACATGACATAGTTATCAGTGTATGTGTATGGTTTCATAGTGGAATTTAATGGTAAGGGTAGAAAGGTAAATTGGACAAAGGGCAATGCCTTTATAAGAAACCACATCTTGGGCTCCTGGGTGGCTCAGTGGGTTAAGCCTATGCCTTCAGCTCAGGTCATGATCTCAGGGTCCTGGGATCGAGGCCCGCATCGGGCTCTCTGCTCAGCAGGGAGCCTGCTTCCCCTTCTCTCTCTGCCTGCCTCTCTGCCTACTTGTAATCTCTCTCTCTGTCAAATAAATAAAATCTTTATAAAAAAGAAACCATGTCTTGTGAATTTTTATTTTGTAGGTGAGAATTGGCAAACTATCTGTGGGTTGGCCTCCTTTTTTTGTGATAACCTTTAATGAAATGTAGACACCCCATTCACTGTTGTACTGTCTCAGCTGCTATGGTGGTGCGGCTTGAACAGTGAGGATAAGTGACAGACTGTACACCTCACAAGCCTGAAACCTTTACTATCTGGACCTTCGAGAAATTGGTCTACTTGGTTGTAGATAAAGAAAAATTTCTGGAAAGTTTGCTGTGTTTGCTTGGCAGAATGAGGACGGTAAAATAAGAACCATGCTTCCAGAAGCAAAGCTGGGGAATCATGGGAGCAATGGAGGGAGACAGGGAAATGCCATGAGGGTGGGAGCACAATCAGAGTCCAGGGTAAATGTAAGGGAAAACCTGAGCTTTGTCTGAAAAAGAAAATAAAAACAAAAGAACAACTAGATGGTCGAGTTGTGGGGCTGGGAGGCCATCTATCCCTCAGCTCCTCCCTTGACATCCTTGTTGCTGAACAGTAACTCCCTTAGTTGAGATACTCGGAGGAGCTCTCTAACTGATCAGCAAGTATTTCTTAGACCATCACCTTCCAGATTCCTCCTGACTGCCTGGTGCTTTGTGTGTGCGTGTGCACAGACCTCTTGCCGTGTAATAGGCCTTATGTTCAAGTTCTCTATCGGCCTTCTCTTTGCCCAGATGATGGTTCTTCAGTAAGACCATCTTGTTCCCCTAAAGGCTCCTTCTTTGACATAATCTGGCTCCCCTCACCATTTATACTTTTGTCTGTCTCTCTCCTGCCTTCTCACTCTCTCCTAATCTCTTTGGCAGACCCAGACAGTAGATAATACTGACTTAGACTAAATTCACTTTGTTTTTCATAGTTTTCTGAATACTACAGATGTGCCAAGAAAAAAGGCCTGTGTAAGTGGACGGTTCTACCAACAAAATTGTCTTGATTTATCCCACTTTTTCAATGTCTTTCTCTCTACTGGTACATCTCATCAGGGTAGGAACATGCTGGAATACAGTTTAACTTACCCAGTCTCAGAAGAGCCCTACAGAGAAAAATTTGGTCCCAGTTCTCCATACTCTTTGATTTCTCCATTCTGTTGTAGAATAAAATTCCTCAAAATAGTTGGCTGCACATACCATTTTGGTTACATTTCCTTCCATTCTGTTTTGACCCCAATCCAGTCCACAACCCTCCTGAGGAAAGCTCCCGCGAGACCACCAGTGCCCTCCACATCAGCCATTCTTGACCCAGATGGCAGCTTCATCTTCCTGAGCCTGTCTGTCATCAGCGGTTGAAAGAGCTGATCCATCTTCTTCTTGAGATACTCTCTTCTCTTGTTCCTGGAAACTGTTTGGTTCTTATTTTACCCAGTAATGAGCATTTTGGGTTTTCTTAGCAGTTCCTAAGAGGTTTGTGACCTGTAAACACCGAAAGGTCATCCAGGATTCTTTTTTCCCTCTCGGTTTTACTTTAGATGATTTCAACCAGTGTAAAAGCTTTACATACTCCTCTATGCTAAGGACTCCAAGATTTATATGTGTAGGCAAACAATTCTGCTAAAATCCACACCCCTAAATCCAACTGCCCACTTGAAGTCACCACTTGCTTGTGGTAATGTGTGGTGTCCATTCAGCTGCATGGACCCTGTGCCTCTTAGAATTCCCTGCCTCTATGAATCCATGTTAGGGTTGGCTCTAAGAGAAGTTGTTGGAATGTTTGAAAGTTGGAATCGGTCAGTAGCCTTTACACTGGGACAGTCTCTGTGTGGTGCCAATGGTCCTGCATCTTATGCCCACAGCCCTGGCTGATCTTGTGTGCCTGTGGTGGCCCACGGAATTGAGCTCCCCTTTCTCTACCCAATCCTCACTCCCTTTAACTTCCCTGCATCCTGAGTCAGGCAGCTCTGCAGGTCTGTGGGGAAGAGTGCCCCCTCCTTCGGCATGTGATCGAGGTTTACCATATAAGAAGTCAACTTGGGGGTGCCTGGGTGGCTCAGTGGGTTAAAGCCGCTGCCTTCAGCTCAGGTCATGATCTCAGTGTCCTGGGATCGAGGCCCGCGTCGGGCTCTCTGCTCAGCAGGGAGCCTGCTTCCTCCTCTCTCCTCTCTCTCTCTGCCTGTTTCTCTGCCTACTNAAATAAATAACTTTTTTTTTTTCAAGATTTTAACTTGGGTCCCAGTATATTGAGGGGATCCAGTGTATCTTCATANTTTCTCTGCCTACTTGTGATCTCTCTCTCTCTCTCTCATAAATAACTTTTTTTTTCAAGATTTTAACTTGGGTCCCAGTATATTGAGGGGATCCAGTGTATCTTCATAGATATGTNAATAAGTTTGTCCTTGGTCTTCCATGCTTTACATCCAGACTTTCTGCTCAACAGCTACCACTGAGGCNTATGTTTGTCCTTGGTCTTCCATGCTTTACATCCAGACTTTCTGCTCAACAGCTACCACTGAGGCAAGTGGAAACTGAGGCTCATCAGATAATGAAGGCAGTGGTCTTGCATTGATCTTTTAGCGGCATCCACAGTTGTGTGAGATCAATTATTATGCTTCTATAATAAGTCCCTTGATTGTATATCATTCGTAGTGGTTCTGCTTCCCTGCTTGAACACTGAAAATCATACTCTATTTTTCCTTGTAAGAGCTAGCACCACTTGACACGGTAAATGCTTACTGGTTTATTTTCTGACTCCCTTGAGCAGAAGATAAGCTCCATGTGGGTAGGGAATTTGGTTTGTTTGACTCCAGGCCACATCTATAGCATGCATAATTTTGCCTGACCCATAGAAGTACTAAATACATATTTATTTTATAAACAAATGAATAATAATGACCTATTTTGCCAGGGATTTTTTTGGTTAACCAGAATATCAATATATGAAGAATCGCAGCAATCTGGGAGGAGTAAAATGTTGGACATACAACTTAGAAATAGTAGCAGTAATAGAGTAAGCCCCCCAAGAAGTAAAAGTCAGAAGGATTTTTTTTTCTATGAACAGGTTTAGTAAGTTACAGTCCAATTCTCTACATTACCAGATGCTTATCATGACAACTAGGCAGGTCCTCTGAATGTACAACCTGCGTAGTTTTGTCAACTGCTAAAGACTAATCAACACTGGTTTTCAGGCAGTGACTGAAATTGCTAGAAAGGAAAAGAGCCTGTCAATTATGCAGTTACGTTTCACTTCAGAAATGCTATATAGGTGCAAGCAGACATTTGGCAAAAGAGTTCAACAAGACACAAGACAAGCCATTACAGGCATATAGTTTGTTTTGTTTTGTTTCTTTTCCCCTTCTCTGTGAATCTCGGGGTTCTGCTGGAAATTTGTTGGGGGAGATAAATCTTCTCAAAAAGGCAGTGGTGTTACTAATTAAAGAAAGAGGCAACCGAGGTGGGATCATGCTAAGCCAGAGTCGTTAAATTAATCTGAGTTCTCGTACAGAAAGCTTCCCCAGTGGTTCTCTAAGCTGTCACCATTTTAGTGCATCCAAGGAAATGTGCTCCAAGATTTGTGTTAGTGTTGGCAAAGAAATGAACTAATTTTAATTCTCAACTCCTAAATCTGACATCCATCCAGGAACTTTGCAGCTAAACTGAACTAAGTTTGCTGCATAGCCAACAATTACATTACGAATATTACATGAGAAGATAGCCATCTACCTGGTGTAGATGGTAAAAATGAAACTGAGAGAAAAAAAATTAGTTTAACTTTTTAAAAAGGGTAAAATCTTTTAAAAAGTCTGAGTCCTGGAAAGCCATAAAAGGACTCCTAGATTTGTTTTCTCCGGTTGCCTAGCTGGCTACAAAAGTAGATGGCTTCCTGATAGTTCTGCCAAAATAAAAATTATTAAAATACTGTATTCCCCAGCCGCCAGTCAGAACCAAAGATAGATGAAAGACACTGTTTATTTGTATATGTGTACCTTTCCCACCATAGCACTCAAGTTAAAGTTCACGACACTTGATAGTTTCAGCAAAGTTTTTTAAAGCTGATTGCTGCACATCTTCCATCCCACTCATGATACATAAAATATGACTCTCATGAAAAAATCCTCAGTAATTTATTAGAAATTTTCTTCTGCCTATGACGAAAGATTTGAAGGTCTGTTTTGTTTTGTTTTAATCACCGATGGTGAAGGGAAGATAAATGGCTGATTTTGGAAATGGTAAGAAATGTAAAAATCTGAATTCTGTTAGAGATGATTGCCTCAAAGAAGAGGACACATTCTGAGAACAAGGAGAAGTTCCAACTGATTTTTCCACTGCAAAGAAGGGAAGGATTCAAATAGATCTTGAGTGAGAGAGAAAAGATGAAAGCTCTGCAATTTGGTGCTGGAAAAAAGCCCCAATACTCACTTTATTAGCTTAAAGTGATTTTTTTTCTTTTCTATCTTTCTTTTTTTTTTTTAACAGCTAGGTTTTAAAGTACCTTTAAATTCTAATTGTAAAGGGTTTTTTTAAACTTTTGATGGTGTTACTTTGTGACCCAAGATGTTGCTGTTGTTTTTAAAAACAAAAAAATCTATCCCTGTTTTTATTGCTGCTATCTTTTAGATTATCCCAGAACTTGAATTTGCCAATAGAGGGCAATAGTCAAACTAAGATCGACTGCATCTATCATTTTTGCAACTTCTAATGAGGTAAAAGGACACATAGAATCCTCATCTGCTTTTATGGATATCGCTGTGTAATTGCTGTGTAATTATGGCACACAACAGCTTCAGAAAATTATCTTTCAAGAAAACAGCTGGTTCTCTTTAACAAACTGGGATGAAATCTCATCAATTAAAAAAAAAATCCCAAGAAAATTTCCAAAAATACATGATGATAATAAACAAGCAACAAAAAACGAAATAACATAAAAATTTTAAATGGATAAATCAGAGCTGCTGATATGAAAAATAAGACAAACACACAAACATAAGAAATTATGAAGGTAGGAGGTACTTCTGACGTATTGTTTGATATTGTCTGTTTGATAAACAGACTTCTTGGAAAGCTTTTCAAATGTTTTTCTACTTTTCATTTATTTGTGTAATTATGTAAATGCATGAGTATATCTATTGCACATATGAGATACAGATGAACACAGGTCTAAAATATAGGAGTTTTGTAACCAGTGCTCAGGAAAAACTACAAAACAATTAGCTTTGGGCATTTAACATACATCTATAAGTTTCTTAAACTTTTAGACATGCTTATAATTCAATACAAGAGTGCCTTCAATAAAATTCTAATAAAAAATCAGAAGGTAACCAGGAGGTCATCAAATGGGCCCATAATCATCATCAAATGGGCCCATAATCAACTTTGGCAAATGACTTACTTACATGTTACCTAAAAAGTTAAGTGGTTTAGATGGCTTAGAGATGAAAGTCTTTATAAAAGAAATTTAAAAGTCAAAAATACAAAGTAACATTGAAATTTTCTCCTCCAGGTGATATTTTGCAGTGGCCATTTATATTTAGAGTGCAATGTAAGCATGAAAAATAATCGATGTTTTTATATAGTAGCCTATTGTGGGACAGTATCCTAGCATTGTAGGCAAGTATAACTTATAACCCTTAGATTTAGAAACTATTGGGATTAACAACCACCATTAACTGAGGGTATACCATTTAAAGAATTAGACCCAGTGTGGTTAAAATTCAAACTAAAATACGGCATTAAAAACGCAGATACACAGTTATATACACATCTATAGTATATCTATCTTTAGATGAGAAAATATTGTTTCTCAAGCATACACATTATCAAGTATTTTTAATTATGTAGGTGAAGTTGAATATCTAGCAATATTGTGCTTAGACCATGATTTTCCAGGTGTGTTTCCTGCAACATTATTACCAGTATTCTCCTAGAACTTGTTTGTTCCCAGTCTGGCCCCACCCCCAACCCAGTGAAACACACATTCCAGTGTTGGGCTTCGGCAGTGTGTGCTTCAACAAACATTCTAGGTGATTCTGTTGCATGTTACTGTTTAAGAACCACTTCTCTTGATGAATACGAATTATTTTCATGATTATTGTAGTTTGGACAATATGAACCCCTCTTACCTCGTTGTCAAGTTCTGCACTGAAATATATTTAGTTTGGGTATAGTTAAGATGCTCTTATCAGGTAGATTGCTTCTTCACTACTATTGACTGGACCTTTTTAAAAATCAGGCATATTTTTTACAGACACTCTCTCAAATTACCAGTGGAATTTCAGCTTTGAGTTGGTAAAATTATGTCCTCTTGCAAAAACCTGGAAAACTAGAAACCAAAATTGTTAAAGATAATTGACAAATATCAGAAAGCAACCTGACACCAAACTTAATGTGAAGTCCAAATCTCTTAATATCTACAGTAAGGTTTTGTCAGGTTAGTTTGTAGGCTATGTTATTAATTTTCTGTCAGTGGTGGATAGCTGCCAAATACCTCATGAGGTGTTTGAACAACTAAACAGTTGGGGCAGTGGCACAGCCTCCTGAGCAATTGCCAATCCCGGGACACCCAGTATACCTACCCACTGACAACACGTCCCCGTCTTGATTGTGTGGTTGGTTAGCTCTTCTACGAGCTCTTGTTGGGACCTGCCAGGAGATGTTTTTCATTGCGGCGAGGAGAATGGGAAATTGAAGTACGCTTCTAGACTTTTCTTACTTGTTAATATACCCTTCTGAAACAATTGTATTTATGTTTGGCTGACTTGTGTGCATCCCTGCTATGAATTGGTAGAATTCAAGGGTTAGTCTTGCTAATTTGGTGTGTGTGCATGTATCTGTGTCTGCGTTTTCCCACCATCTTCAGAGCTTACTATAGCACCTGGTACATGATAGGTGGCCAACACTGGTGTCAGATACATAAAATGATTAAATGAGGAAACTCAATAATAGATACTCATTTTTTCAGAATTAACTTCATAATGAAAAGTAATGCTTTTCATATAAAATTTGCACATACTTTGTGGTAATGTAATAAAAAATATAATCTGTACATATTGTTCTAATTTGTTCGTAACCATATTAACTCAATGCTTGTTAACTGCATCTGCAGTTAAGAAGCATTCACTGCAATTACCAGGGAAACCAGTATTGCTCTGGGCCACCTAAGCTTTATAGGAAATAAAGGGCCATGATGCAATTAACAGTTATTGTTGTTGAGCTCTTGAAATCCAACACTTCAATTGCCAGCCACAGATTTCTAGGTATCTTTTCTGTGTGTCCATGAACTAGCCTTCCAGGGTATCACGTGATGTCACTTGGCTTTTCTTTTGCTCTGATTTTCAACATAAAGAATCTTGCATGTTCATAATATACCTGAAAAAGCCACAGATTGAGATCACTGCAGCCATGAAGGAATATTGTCTGCTTTTTCTTCATGTCCAGCTGATAGCAGCTCCATCTTAATCTGTTCATTCTGCTGATGAATATGCATCAGACCCCAATAAGCAATCTATCCTTTGCTCCTCACGAGCAGTATTTGGTATTCTTTGGTATTCTTAATCTTGATGATTGTTCCTCAGACTCTTCTATAAACATATCCCTGCAAGCAGAGGCAAGAAATATGCTTAAGAGTTCTTAAGATTTCTGTTCCACCTTTAAAATCTATGCATATGTGTATTTTATTCCATAATAGAATAATATTTTAATACAAAACTAAGGTTTTCAATTGCTTCAGATGAAAACTTTACTCCAGAAATATGTATCCTATACTTTCTGTACTTTTTAAAATACCACCAAGCACACTTACCTAATCATGTGAGTAGTCATGGACAGTTAGAGAAATTTAGCCTTACTTAAATTGTAGTGGAAGACCTTATTTTTTTTTAATTGGGAAGTACCTTTATTGGAAACTACTGTATTAGAAGTTAACTATACATCAATGAAAGCTTAAATGTGGAAAAACCTGAATAGTAAACACTTCATGACATTCAGAATTGCTCCCCTACCAATGACTAATGTTTATCCTCAGAAATAGCAATTCTCAATTAAGAAGCTATTTCTTCAGGGAGAGACTTTCAAATTGACTTTAATATAGGCCCTTGATACATACTCAGATTTGTTTTAATTTCAAAGTAACATCGACTTAGACTTCTAAAGAGGGACTCCCAAAATAGCAAGGCCCCATCCCAAGGCTATGACTTTCCAACTACAGATGCCTGTAGACCTTGACTATGAATGTGGTACTTGGTGAACTTCAGCAGTCATTACCTGATAGACTTAAGTTGGCTATCTGATCATAAGGCAGTGCACATCACGGCAATCTTGTTTTGTTAAATTTAAACTTTAAATAGGACGCGAAAGTTGGCATTTATTAAGATTGGCAGAAATTCTGTTTCAATGCATATATGGTTAATTCCACTTTAAAAAGTAGATTTAATCACATAAAATATTTTAATACTTGGGTAACTCCAGCAACAGAATGAGTTTGCATTCAAACAAATGTACGACAGTACCAACAGTAATAACATAAATTAATAAACTATAATCATTCAAAGAAACTATAATGTTCAGAAGCCTTGTGAGAAATTGGTCAAATGACAGGAATTTATCCACATTAGTTGGGGAAAAAAAACATGGTCCTGTATTATGACTTGTTGCATAATACTGGGAAGAGTTTGAGAGGTTTCTGAGAAACAGGTAGGCATTGCTATAACCTTACATATCCTTTCTGAGAATGCAAGTTAACAGAAATATTAAGTGGATAAATATTTAATTCTTGTCTAGGGGATAAGATAAATTAACTAGAATGATAGCCATAAGAAAATGCACTTGGAATGATGCACCACTGTGGTTAATATCACATGAGGGAATATAAGCAAATGGTTTAATTGAACCAAAAAAAATAAAATTGCATCAAAGTTCACAGTTCTACAATGTCTAAACCAAAGTCAACTTTTATTGATATTTAAAGCAGTGAAACCACTTTCATCGATCAATTTTGTGCGGTAGATGATGCACTATGAGAGACACATCTATAATGTGCTGTACAAAGCGTTATAAGTACTGTTAGCAATATATTAAAAAGTAATGTTGATGTTCCAAACAAGTTTTAACTAATAGTTAAATTTCAAAATGAATACTTTTAGTTTCTGAACTTGTCGGTGGATTTAACGGTAAAAGCAGAAGTTGTTTTCTCAAAAATCGACTCTATGACTCTATTATTGGATGAAAGTTCCTTTTGATGTAGAGTATGAGAAGTAAAATTTGCCAATACTACTTGAATCAACATTTGAAGTTCATGTGTGTGTGTAAAAGACGACTGAATTACTTATCTTGAGGATTTAAAGAAATACCCAACATAGCCTTCTTGGATTAAATTTAAAAGGGAAGTTAAAAGGTGCACAACCAAAAGGATATATATAAAATAGTAGAATATATAAAATATTAAATAAAAAGGTTCACATTATGCCAAAACAAATAGATGAGAGTAAATACTAGAAATGTTACTCATTGTAACTCCTCATTCTTTTGAAATTAGGAGTAATAGCACTAAGTTAGAATACTGGTTTTATAGTAGGGAAATAAAAGCCATAGCTAGATTGTTTTGCAATTCATTATATCCAACTTCTATAGAGTTGCTAGATTGGTATAATTTTGATTCCATATAGCAGACATAAAAATCACAAAATGTTTCTCCCCTCCAAACAAAGCTTCAAAGGCATTATACTAATAATACAAAACCTGGGAATCCCAACGAAGTGGGGAAGAAAATGCTGAAAATCTTGGTTAACTGTTAGCTGTATTATCATTTATTTGAAGGTAATCATACTTATAATGCAAAATGTGAAGGTATAAGTTTCAGAGAAGAGTTTAACATTTGCCACTGAAACATCTGTCACAATTTGAACAGAACTTTGTTGTTTCAGCACCTGTAAAGACTGTGTTTCCTCCTTACACTCTTGGCAATTTCTTAAGATTCAGGTGCTTTTATCAGAGGGTATACCATGGGCTTCCTCCGTTCACTCTTCCTTCCTGCATGTGGCTTCGTTAGGAAAGAAACCTCCTTTCATCCAGTGTGGCGTTAGAGGAACAGCTTATCTCTTTATATAACTTCAGCTCATTTGGTCTAGTTGTTTAAGTACATCAAATCAAACTTCTGTCATGGTCATAAGGTTCATCTCCATGAGCTACCCATTCAAAAAGAATCACAAATCACATTGCAACTCCCATGACAAAAAATAAAGCCATTAGGGAGGTCTAATGAACGGGAGGTCACAAAATTATTTTTTAACATGAAGGAAACTTCTAGAAGAAATAAAAAGGGAGGAGGAGAGAAGAGAAAAAGCTGCAAATACTTTAATTTTTATCTATATCTATTCCCATACCCAATATGTTTTGTGAGCCAAGTTTAGTCCTGTATGTACACTTTCTCAGTTGTTCACTTGTGAGTGTTTCTTCTTGTCTGGGCGAATCTTTGTTCTTTGTCTTTTTTCACACTTAAATTTCATGTCATTCACATGGAAGCTAATATCTCACCACCATCTGAGAAGGACTTCTGTGGCCAAAGGGAAGTATAGTTTGAGGACAAGGAAATGAAAAGGAGAAGCTGGAGTGATTGGAACACACAGGGCCATCGGATTTTATAAAGGCATTGGGTCTGCTGAAGGCCTTTCTGCAGGAGCGAACCTTGCAAACTGCTCTTGTAGTAAATCTCTAGATCAGCCTTTTTCTCCCATTTCCTCGGGCTTCAACTCTGCAGATGTCCTAACTGGTGAAATGTGCCATCATGAATAATCTTTGCATTGTGGTTTCTCCCAGTTGGCACATTGGAATTCTGACTTTGATCCCGCTGAAGACAATGAAGGAATCTAATGATTATTATTGTTGTAGGTGAAGTGGGCTCATGAGGGGAAGTTAAACTTTTTGTATCACTTCAAATCCAATTTTTACATGCCCTACTTAAGGTTCAACCACGAGCATTCACATTCACGGAGACTGTGATACCTACTGTGTTGTAAGCACTGCACTGTGTGTTTTCCATAATTATCACATTTAAGCCCAGGTTTGTAAAATTACAGATATTACCAAACTCACTGTTGTATCTTGCACTTTCAGACTTTGATCTGCCAGGAGGTCACACACACCACCCATTTTTACCTTTATCTGTCCTCCTTGGCTTTTTTCCTCTGCAAATACCTTCAGTTTCTTCAGTACTTTGTAAGTCAGTGAAGTGTCTTCTCATTCAAATGCCATCATCATCTGACCTACTAAAAGCTCTTTTGTGGTAACTGATTTATCACTCTTCTCACTTAATTCAATGCATAGAGCTGAAATTTTGGTTTAATAGCTAAGTACACTCGAGGGTTTCCCGGATTTAGTGTAGGGCAGTGGTGATTTAAAGTTCTGCAATTACAAAATTGACAAAATAAAGGTACAGTCCTTAGAGGGTGTGAGTTTTCTGATGGAAATAGAGTAACAAAAGACGACAAACTAAGTCAGCTTTATACTTGGTAAATATTGACACACAAAATAAAACCAGAAATGAATGAAAAGGAATTACCCAGTTCTTAGACTAGTGAAGACATTTTCTTGGTCTTAGGGATATATGAGGAAAAACCTAGTATCAAAAACAAGGCGGTGAAGAGCCAACTGGCATTGTAGTATAGGCGAAGTGCAACATTGTTACCTCTTTTGGAAGACAAAAAATTCCTTTCATCTCTCTGTTGCTTGAAAGGCATGTGGCCAGAATAGTGGGTAAATACAGTCGAGGTAACGCAGTCTTTTTTTTTTCCCTCAGGTAACTCAGTCTTTAAGACAGACTATTGAATAACGTGTGTGTGTGTGGGGGGGGTGCAGATTCGATCTTATGTACTGAGCAAAATACTACCCAGCTTTAAAAAAAACAAAAAAAAAAAAAACAAAAAAAAAACCTTAAGCATTTTATCTCTTGTCACTTCACAAAGGATTAGAAAAACTTTGTCCTAGTTGTATATGATTACTTTTTCAGGCTGTGTGTTGAATGTAAGTATTTCAAAAGATGTTCTAATTTGATCAGTTATTTTAAAAGTATTGTAAATTTGGTTTTGAAGGTTTTCAGGGCTTTAAGGGTGGCAGCTTACAGTCTAAAAGGGCTTTAGGGGGATTATACTATAGGATGAACGGCTTTCCTCTTGGCCCCAAAAATAGGGTAAAAATGGAGAAAGTTATTTTTTACTCCCCTGGTTCTGTTTTAGTTCTTGTCAGTTATGTAACTATTCTCTTCATTATTAGCATCAGGGTCATAGAAATCTGTGAGTGATTTAATAGGTGAAGATACAAAAGCACAGGTTTTCAACAAAGTTAGAGAAATCACTCCATGAAAGAATGGCTAGAAACAAAAATATTTTAAGAAGCATTTTAGATAATTTATTAAATTTATTAAATGTTAACCTTATTGCAAGTTTAAGTTTCAAACTTAAAAAGAAATCCATGTATTCTTCCATTTCTTTAAATGTTCTTAAATATCTAGGTGTATTAGAATATAAAATAATCTTACTACACTTGAAAGTTAAATACAAAGAAATCACAATTGTGCTATGTCACTAAAATAAGGGTTGAATGGTTGACTCCTATTAAAGAGGATTGAAGACATTTCCTTTATTTTTGTAAAAATTATTAGAGAAAGCACACGTGAATGAGCAGGGGGAAGGGGAGAGGGACAAAAAAATCTCATGCCAACTCCGTGCTGAGTGCAGAGCCGCATGTGGAGCTCAATCTCCGCACCCTGAATCATGAACTGGGCCAAAAGTGTTGGGCACGCAACCACCTGACCCACTGACTCATCCTTCTTCCTTTATTTTTAAAGCAAATTGATTAGAAGATGTAACAATTTAGTAAAAGCTTTATGGAGAAAGTATAATAAATGAACGTAAATCGATGGATCTGGATTTCAGAAATATTAAATGATAAATACATATAATATAGATTATAGTCATAAATATATACCTAGACATACCCATGTGTGCATATGTGTATATATTTTTGTGTGTATACACATACATACACATGTGTATAAAATCATCTTGTAGAATCTCTCACTTATTGTTCTGGGTGCTGTTTCCATTAGGGAAGGAGGAGAAATACTACTTAGTATGAGGGTTCTGCAGGTGTGGTTTTTACAGTTTCAGATGTATGTAAAGCACACAGGTATCCTGTCTGAGACAGTTACGTACACTGGATATTTGAAAGAATAGTGAGTACCATAATGTTTAGCATTAACTGCATGTTTCCATCTAGAAAATATTTAAAGTAATGGGATGCCTGAGCAGCTCAGATCATGATCTCAGGTTCTTAGCATTTATCCCCATGCCAGGCTCCCTGCTCAGCAGGAAGTCTGCTTGTCCCTCTGCCCTCCCCCCCAACTCAGTTTTTCTCTCTCTCAAAATATTTTTTAAAAAATTAGGTCTTAAAAATACTTCTCAACTTGGCAGCTTTCTTTGTCTGTATGATCTATGAAAATTATTCTCACAGTGGAGTATTGGCTTCTGCATGAACTCATTTGAGTCTTTTTTTATTTAATGTGCTGGTGATGTTTGAATTTGTTCTATAGCTATCAATGTCTCCACTGGTTGAGCCAATTTATCTCATTTCCAAAGATTCAAAGCCTTACCTCTTCCTAAAGCTTGCAACATCCAGCAACTGTCTCTTTTAGTTGAGGGAGCCACAGGAAATCAGTGAGCTACTTGTTTAATGGCCTCACTATAATCAGAGGTAAGTTCCTATTGCCAAATAAGGCTAAGGACTATATCAAGGTGTTTTTTTCCATTCAGGAGCAGTGTCTCTGCCCTACCTTGGCTATTATCCTGTCTTTTGTTAATCAACTCAAAAAGCCCCTTCTGATTTATAACTACTTACCCTGTATATTGATTTATACTGTATATTGTCTTTCTTTGAAAGTGTGAAGATTTTGCCTTGTGGATGTGCTGTCCTAACAGAACTCTTGAAAGTTTAGCTTCCTCAGGATTTTTATGGGAGTTGAAACTGAACAAAACAATACAGACAATCCTGCTTGTCAGAGGGGTTAGGGACAGTGAGACCTATGAAAAACAAAGCAACCATTTGTTACTTAACAATATTTATGGTGTCCTCAAACAATTAGAAAATATACCTCAATGAAGCAATTCAGTTAATAGATACTATTCCACTATTGTCCATAAGCCAGATTCTAAAACTTAAATCTCTTTAAAATGTTTATAAGCTGAAAAAAATACAAAGTAAACAATCAGAAATTTAAATGCAAAAATAATTTACAATGTATCCATATATATTGAGGCTAATAGCTTCTATTATTTAAGAGCTAAGCAGAAGAAACAGATGAAGAAAACAAAGTTCTTGAGAGTTGAAGAATAATGATTTAGCCATCTGGTATAATTTCTTCAGATGACACACTTTTTTAATTTAGCATATCTAATAAACTGTATAAAGGGAAATAATTACTTAGATGATGTAAATATTCTCTATTATGTCAGGTTAAGTGTTTGGTATCAGACTAGGAACTATAACTTTATTGCCTATATAATGCATTTGTGGATCTTACTAAACTATTAGTTCCAATAATATGCTTCAGCAGGAAAGTTCTTGGGGTTAATTTTACTTTGTGAAAACATACTTGCTTTCCATTATTTTAAATTGTTGATTTTCAATGTTAGTGGATATATTTCTTCAGGAAGACAGAATCATTGCGGGATGTGTGTGTGTGTGACTTAACACCATAAGAAAAGTGCTGATGTTATTTTACCATTTTCCATGGTATAAATACTTGTACCACAGGTAATTTCAGGCTACTGTTGTGAACGATTGGGAATAGCTGTACACAGTTTGCTCTCGGAAGCTAGTACTAGCTATTTCCAGAACACCACTGGATCTGCGAGATTGTTCTTTCCACATCACGGGAATGTCAACACTTTAAAACATCAAATTTACGAGTTCAAAAACATTTAGAAAACAAGTTAAAGAATTCAGTGTTATAATCAAAATTAGTACATGATCCCCTTCTATTTTTATAGCCCCTCTTAATATCTAAAAGTAGGAATTTTATTGATTAATGATCATCTGTTAGCTTCAGTAAACTGAGGAAACCCAGGAGAAGGACCCTGTCAGGTAGACATGATGTCCCCAGTAACCACAGAAATAGCTAGCACATAGTGGGCCCTCCTTTACTACTGTAAATAAATGTCAGTATTTTG
Source organism: Ailurus styani (assembly GCA_002007465.1). Classification (NCBI taxonomy): domain Eukaryota; kingdom Metazoa; phylum Chordata; class Mammalia; order Carnivora; family Ailuridae; genus Ailurus; species Ailurus styani. The sequence goes on from LNAC01000758.1 coordinate 298,172, forward strand.
AAGTTAAAATATTACCTATTTGGCTGTAAGTTAAATTAACAAGCTTTAATTTATAAGCCACTAAGAATTTGATTTAAAAAATATTTTGGTGATAAAGACCTGGGTACCTAAATAATTTGTTACTAATCAACAAAAACATAACTCCATGCAGACACTGGCTGCCTAACTTGATTACACCAAGCCTCACCCCTCTGTGCTCTGTCTGGCAGCATTGCCCTTGTCAGTCAAGCTTGCCTCAGGCCCAGCCTAGTGGGCCCCTTCCCCAGAAGACCAACACAAACCTTTGCCCACACCACAGCTCCCAACCAGAGTTCTGCATGTCCTTGGTTCTGGTGGAGGTGGTGTTAGGTCTCCTTTCATGAGCAGGTCAGTGTGCATCTAGTTAAAATAGACCACATTCAGGCCAGGGACCAAACATTGCCCAAAGTAGCCAAGGAGAGCCCCTGTAGACAACTGGCCCAAAGGATAGAGCCACCACAACACAACAGCAGAGTGCACACAGCACACACCAGAGACACTCCCTGAAGTGCCAGGTTATAGGTACCACATGATTTAGTCTTCATAAAGCCATTACTTTAAGGAGCAGGAGACCTAGTTGATTTTTCTAACACATAGAAGAAGGCATAGGCTTAGCCCAAATCCCAAGACTAAGGAATGCCTCCAAGTGAAAGAACAAGAGTGAGCCACAGGCAGAGATCTAGGTGAAACAGACCTAAGTAATATGACTGCAGGAGAATTTAAAGCATCAATCATAAGGATGCTCACTGGGCTTGAGAGAAGAATAGAGGACATCAGAGAGACCTTTAAGCACAAAGATGTAAAAAATCAGGATGAAGAATACAATAAACAAGATTGGAAACAGACTTGAGGCAATGAAGAGCAGACTGGAAGAAGCCGAGAGGAATGAATTAATGACCTCGAAGACAAAATAATGGAAAATAATGAAGCTGAACAAAAGAGAGAAGAATGCCACTCTACAATAGACTTAGGGAACTCCATGATGCCAGCAAATGTAATAGTATTTGTATTCTAGGAGTCCCAGAAGAGGAAAAAGAGCACAGACTGAGTGGAAAATTTATTTGAGGAAATAATAGTTGAAAATTTCCCTAATCTGGGGAAGGAAACAGGCATTCAGATCCAGGAGGCACAGAGTACTCCCATCAAAATCAACAAAAGCAGGCCCACGCCAAGACCTATTGTAATGAAATTGGCAAAATACAGTGATAAAGAAGAAAACTTTAAAAGCAGCAAGACAAAAGTAGTTTTTAACTTAGAAGGGAAAACCGAAGAGGTTAGCTGCAGATCTCTCAAATGAAATCTGGCAAGCTGGTAGGGGAGGGCATGACCTACTCAACGTGCTGAATGGGAAAAATCTGCAGCCAAGAATATTCTATCCAGAACAGCTATCCTTTGGAGTGGAAGGATAAGGAGTTTCCCAGACAAACCAAAACTGAAAGAGTTTGTGACCACTAAACCAGCCCTGCAAGAAATATTAAAGGAGACCCTGAATGGAAAGTAAAGAACAAATTTGACAAAGCCAGGGAAGAATTAGAGAAAACCTCCAGAAACAATGACAAAACAAATAATACCTAATAATATTTTGACAGGAAAGTGCAGAAATCAAAATGTGCTTGAGGACTTTGAGATAAAGAAACAGAAGGGAAAAAGGAGTGAAAATCGTTTTTACTGCCACTTCAACATAAAACTTGAACTAAGTTTCTTAGCATTTCAAATAGAATAGAAAGTTTTATTTATTCATTTCTATCATTTGTTTGAAATCCTTAGTATTTACCAGGTGTCTGTAACTATTCAAGGTGTGGATTCCACACTGAAAAACACAGCAGACTAATCTTAGGGTAGATATATTTTAATGGGAGAGAATGTAAATAAGAAAATAAGTGACACAAGCCCTGAGAAAAATAAACAGGATATAAAATCAACCCCATATATTTAGGACTGGATGATCAGGACAGTTTTTCTAAAGGGTGACTTTTCAGGAAAGTCGTATAAAATGTAAAGGGGTGTGGGAAGGCAAGGGGACCAGCAGGTATGAAGGTCTTCAGTTTGGAGAGAATTGGCATATTTGGGGGAGCAATAAAATTCCCAGTGTACCTGAAATACTGTAAGCAAGGTGTGAGTGATGGGAATTGAAATGAGTGTGTACTAGATAATATAACTTAGTCTCCTGTGGGCCATATGAAGGAACTTCAAATTAATTGTAAATATGATAGGTAAACTTTGGAGACTTAGAAGAATGATGAAATCTGAACTGGAATGCTTAAAGATGTCTGATGTGGAGAATAGATTGTAGGGAAATAGGTAAAACTTGGTATATTAGGAAACTCTTGAAAATGAAAGAGGATAAAGCTGTTGAGATAAATCTTCACAAAAGTAGAGTTGCCAGGTCTTAGTAATGGATTATTAAGAGACCTGAAGACAAGAGAGGTCAAGAAAAAAAATCCCAAGTTTGGTCTGAGCACCTAGAAGAACTAGAGTGCTATTCATGGGATTGGGAAGACTGGAGATGAAGTGGATTGTGTTGGGTATGTGCTATGTGAATTCAAACCTAAAGGAGGAACTCGGGCCTAAAGATAGTCTACAGGCTCCGATACGAATAGTATTTTTCTCCTTGAGGCTAAATGAGATCACTAGTGAGGGAATGTAACTAGATGAGATAAGAATCCCCTGAACTAAGCACACAATGGCTCTCCCCTTTAGCGACCCAACAACTAGGAAGACCTAGCAAAGGAGAAGTCGAAGTCAGGACGGAGGAGGAAAACCAAGAGTATAATTTACTAAAAACCAATCTTGAAAAAAGTTTGAAGGCATGAATAATCAACTGCATCTGTTAAGCAAGCAAAGAAACACAGATGGACTATACAATTGCACTGGAGCAATTTCATCAGAGTAATAGAGAAGAAAACCTAATAGGGATTGAACTACAGAGAAAGTGAAGGAAAATACAAGAATAAAAGCAGAATGTAAGCCTCCTCTAAGGAATTTTGCTATCCAGGGGTATAGACAAGTGGACTAGAGCTAGAGAAGATTTAGGGAAGTTATTCTTGTGGTGGTTGTTTCCGTAATGAGATACATTGAAGTATATTGATAACTTGATGGGAATGAGCTCATTAGGACAGAAAGAAGAAAAAAAATACATAAATGGAAATCCTTAAGTAGGCAAGGGGAAATTAAACTTTGTACACAAGTGGCCAGATGTTGAACCAGAAAGACTTCATTCCTTGAAACGAAAGGAATGGAAACTGGAAATGGAGGGGGAAAGATGAGCTCAGTCTTTTCTGCTGGCTATTATTTTATCATTGGAAGAAGACAGTGATAGTTACCATTTGACAGTGGGAAGGATTGATGAAGTTTGGAAGAAGGAAGTGTAAAATGGTCAACTCAAGGGTTTAAGAGTAAATGATAACAGAATTGTTAGGCCCATTTAGGGACAGCTAAAGTGTGTGTATGTGTGTGTGTATTGCCACTTTAAGTGTTCAGATAAAATCAAGGATGATATTTAAACCTTATAAGGAGGGGTCCTTTTTAGTCACAGTATGTTGAATGATTTATTAAATATTTTGACTAATTCTTTTGGATATAGGCAAGTTACAGTTAAATAGTTGGTTATATCTTGGTTTGGATCTTACTACAAAGGCATGGCTGAGGTAGAAACTGGTGAAACTTTTGAACATGAATTCAAGTGCAAGATTTTATATAGTAACGGGCTATAGAATCTAAGCCCAAGAAAGAAAGGAAGTGAAGAAATAATAATGGGGGGTAAATGTGAATAAATTATGGTTTCCTATGTTATCAGTCAGTTCTTAGAAAGGGGCTGGGGTAGCTAGTTTGTAAATATGGACACAAAGATTAATTCCAACACGGATGCACAACCATTTAAATTAGCACTTTGCACTGTAACCCTTAAATAATAGAAGCTATTATTTTTTCTTTTTACCTCTTAAATCTGGGCTGTCCTTGTGATGAGTCTTGACCAATACAATGCAGTAGAAGGGACATTGTGTGACCTCAGTTTGACTTCAAGTTATCCGGCAGCTTCTGCATTTGCACTCTTGAAACACTGCTGCCAATGTAGAAAAGTCAGTGGTGGCTATCTAGAGGATAAGAGATCATACATAGAGAGGCAACCAGCTGACAGCCAACATTAACCTCCAGACAGTTGCCAACACACAGAATTATGACCTATTAAATCACTCGAAACCATTATATCTTTGAGTGTTTTGTCACATAGCAATAAACAAAGGTTACAGGGACATTAGGGTATAGGAGCTAGAAAATAAAAGATAATGAATTGGGTTAATTACTGTTTAAGTTCAGTCAAAGCCTCATCTGAATAGTGTTAGATTAAGACTAAATTGTAATGCTGACTTTCAGTTTAACTTGCATAAAATAATAGGGAAGAGAAAACAGTTAATACCTAAAAACCTATACATCAAAGACTGAAGCTTGTTATTTTTATACATGGTCAAAGAACAGAGGAGATGATTGGTATACAGTGGTGCTTAGAGTCATTAATGCGGTCAAATACTCAAGCACTGAAACCATGCCATCCTCCCAAAGCTCCTGCATCATTTGGCACTTTCAGCAAAATCGGTCGTAAGTAGTGGCTTGATTAGTTATGTTATGGATTACTTGCAACCTGCATGCTGTTGATAAGGAGCTCATGGCAAAAGCTTAAGTAAATGACAAAACCTATCCCCAACTCCGGTTGTTCAGTGTGTGTTTCTGGAGACCATTCTGGATACCGATTTCTGGATCATACAGATTTAGTTAGGAGACTGAAGCCATACCAGTTAGCTGGATAGAGAAAAATGAATAGAAAGTAATTATTAACTAGTTAATGAAAATGTTAAACAGTAATACCTAAAGTATCACCTACAGGGAGCAGCACATACCTCCAGAGTTAAAATAAAATACACATAGTGAAGTTACGAGAACTCTGAGAAGAGAGCCCTAAGAAGATACTCAGACCTCTGAGGAAGAGGTTGTGCACAGCTAGGGTTGATATTTCCAAGCTTGAGTATCTCCTAAGCCTGGAATCCTGACCTCCAAAGGTAGGGTACCAAATTAATCAGTGTTTCAATCTGTGAGAATGAAACACCACAAAGTCGGTTAAGCAAGGGCTGGAAAAACTTCAAACCAGATAGAGCTGCTGGCGTAGAGAGAACGGCTTCTGCTAAAGTAAAGACACATTGCCTTGTGACCCAGGGAAAACAGGCCTATAGTAAGTCCACGGGATGCAACAAAAACAGGAATTGGGGCGTCCCTTTTCCAGGCCACTAATGTTTCTCTAGAACACCTTCCTGAAGGAACCACTCATTCAACTCACTGGCAGGGCTGCAGTGTGTTTCCGAGATGACCAGTTTAAGTATCACGAAATGTTAGAAGAGGGAAGTTGAGAGATGAGAGACAGTAACTTAGTAACTAGAATAAAACCCAGAGAAAAATACGAAGGAAATCAGAATGGAGAAGACAAATCTAAGGGTCCAGGTAAAATATTAATAAGACTTGAATGGGATAATGCCCTCACTTTGGGTCTATTCCTAAGGTATACAAGTAAAAAACAACAGAAATATTACTATGGGGACTGGGTCTCCATCTATAAAACTGAATTAAATTAAATTCCTACTGCTACATCCACAAGGTGCTAAGAAAAGGCAGAGAGAAATTATAACAAGATATGAGCATAGGGGCGCCTGGGTGGCTCAGTCGTTAAGCGTCTGTCTTCAGCTCAGTTCATGATCCCAGGGTCCTGGGATCGAGCCCCACGTCGGGCTCTCTGCTCCATGGGAAGCCTGCTTCTCTCTCTCCCACACCCCCTGCTTGTGTTCCCTCTCTTGCTGTGCCTCTCTCTGTCAAATAAATAAAATCTTAAAATATATATGAGCATAGCTGTTACTTCCATGAAGAATTGTAATATCTTCCAGGTAATAACCTGCGCATGACTAATAACTGGTAAAAAGGAAATAAAATGTACTGTTAGAACTCAAGACCAGCCACACAATTTTCTTTAAAGGGCCTATGCACTGCTAATGAGAACATGAAAGGGTGTTCAACATTTTAGTTATCAAACACCACCCAAAATACCTAAACAATTTAAGTAATACAAAATTCATGCATATTCATAGGATCCCATAATAGACAATACAAGGAAACTGAACAAACTACAGTGATACACACAGTATGGATGCATCTAACAAAAGGTAAAGTGAAACATGTCAGACACGATTCCCTTTATGGGAATTTCAGAAACTGTGAAAACTTGACAGAAGTAATGGAAGTGAGATAAGGATTGCCTTGTCCATGAGGTGGAGGAACGGGGGCCAAGTGTGGTGTGGGAGGCAGCGGGGAGGGAGAGGACTCTTCTGGAGTACTGCATGAGTTCTCTTTTCAGCTTTGGTGATTGTTCCAGAGCCTTGTTTGCTTCATGCAACTTAATCTATGTGCCTGTTTTTTACACGTCTATATTGGTTATACCTTATTTTTCTTTTTAAAGAAAGTCAAGTTGGGGAGACCGAGGTGTCATCTATAGAGCTATAGTGGGTATACGCACCTTAATACAAAATGAGATTAAACCATGCAGTGAAGCCCTCCTCACTTCAGCCAGCCCTTCACCTGGCATATCTAGGCCATTGGTTAGTTGCTGAACAATATGATCATATTTGAGTCCTGAAGTGACCAGTACTCCAGAAAAGCCGGGGGATCAAAGTAAAGAATTGGCAGTGGGCGCCTGGGTGGCTCAGTGGGTTAAAGCCTCTGCCTTCGGCTCAGGTCATGATCTCAGGGTCCTGGGATCGAGGCCCGCATCGGGCTCTCTGCTTGGCAGGGAGCCTGCTTCCTCCTCTCTCTCTGCCTGCCTCTCTGCCTACTTGTGATCTCTCTCTGTCAAATAAATAAATAAAATCTTAAAAAAAAAAAAAAAGAATTGGCAGAGTCTGGGACTGCTTGATTTTGAGGCTCAAGGTGAGAGCCCTGAGTTTTAAAAAAAAAAAAAGAAAAAGGATGGCATCTCCATTTTTCTAAAACACCAGGCAGGAGCTGTCCTAAAGGCAGTGACCAAGTGAGACTTAGACCGTAGGGTAGGCTGTGATTTCCCCATCAGTAATCTTTCAATAAATGTTTTCTCATTTGAGTTGTATACTCACCCACAATACTTTTAGTAGACTGGTTAGACCCTTGGAGGTTGATGTATTTCATAAGAAGATAATCAGATGAAGTAAAGAGAGTTTAGATGAGTCAACTTGCTATTCTGGGTAACAAATAGTGTAACAAAATATTTAATTGATTTGCTAATGCAGTATTATTTATATTGTGAATGTGTGGACCTATGAAGAGATTATGAGCATTATTTTTAAAAATGTTAAATTCATTTTTAAAAACCAAGAACATTATTTTTTATATGCTTAGAGACCATTCCTTTTCATTTAAAAATATTAAGTGTTTTGTTATTATGTGGCTTTATTCTGGTAGTCTTGCTGACATTCAAAGACTTTGTTGTCATTCTGGTCTTAACTGGCACCAAAATTCTCCTACTTCAAACCCATGCTTACTGTAATAGTCACAATTGGCTGTGCTCTCTTACCCAGCATTGCTGCATGCTGCCTTGCCTTCAACAGTATCTGCTACTTGGGAGGCCTTCCCACTCATTTCTCTCTGAGCTCCCTATGTCCGTTTGTGCCTCCAGAATCTATCCCCATCCTTGCAGTCTTAGGTCACATTTTTTACCCCAAAAATCTCCCTGATGCCTCCATCCTCTCCTATTCCTCATCTGATACAATCATAATTGATACTTCACATCCACACTTGAGGAACTTAAATTGAAAATTTTGAATGGTTTTCATAGCTTCCCTTTTTACTAAAGTAACTTATGTAGGTTGTGGTTTGCCTTTCTAAATGTGAGATTCTAAGGCCTCATCTACCTGATCTTTCTGGTTCCACACTACAGCAGTGTGCCCCCAAGGTGCTTCATAAAACTGGGCTAAACTTACTTGGCTTCACTTCATTGAATTCATTGTAGTCCCAAACTTTTACATATTCTTGGTGACTCAGGAAGCTATAGTCCTCTACATCTACATGTGCCATTAAACATCTCTATTTGATCCTCCTCTCCCTCCATTTCTTCACTTGACAGTGTTCACAATTGGCCAGGAGCTGGACTACTGTGAGATCTTTACCAACATATGGCTGTATCTGAATGATTGCAGTAGACTTGAGTGTGCTCATTTAAGTCTAATGAGGTCCATAGAGGTGACTGTATGACTCATGACATGAAGTCATTTTTCCAATTAGCATTCTGACAAATGCATTAGAAGGAGAACCCTTTCAATAGATTTCCACAGCTGCTGAAGGGATCAGGTGTCAGAAGATTTTCAGCTTTGTTCTGCTGTTCTGGTCAAATAACTTATTTTTACCCAGACTCTGCCTCTTGATGCAGCTGGCAGTGATCATATGTCATCAGAGTCTGAGCCCAGTTTAAAAATGGTCCTTATTACTGTACTACAACTGAAGACATTTTAAAAGGGAACAGTCGTAATTTTTAATTGAATCATTCGTCTTTTTAAAAATATATAGGATAATACAAAATTATTCAGAACTAACCCATTCTGTGTCCTACTAACACTTGGTATAAAACACATATTTGCAAACATAATAAAGACTGGAGACACTTCTGTTATCTTAAAACCATAACTAGCTCCACTTTTGTCTTCTATCACCTTTGTATTCAAATTCGGAACATATGTTCTCAGGTGAATAAAAGAAGCAAAGTTTTCAAAATCAATAGTCTCTCCTGAGTGAGGCTATGGGGGATGGCACAGATGTGAAAGAGAGTGCTATTGAGAGAATGGTCTCAATTCTTCAATATGCAGTGCTCCAAAACTACAGTAGTCCCTTGGAGAAATCTGGATTGCACACTTGTAAAAAAAAAATAAATAAATTCTTAATGTAAATTTTCCAAACTAAGCAGTTCTAGATTATCTGCAGGATGTTGAATATCATCTCTCAAGATACTCAAAAAGTTAGAGAAATAATTATGGTAACTTTATTGACTTAAAAGATAAGAATAAATGTAAGAGATGAGTAATTTACCAACTTAAAGGCAGTTATGATAATTAAAAAACAAGAATTGTGTTTCTTTGAGGATAACTCCGTAAGAAAATGGCTTTCAGTGCTCTTCTCCAGGAGAACCCCTGGATTAAATTGAGTCTCACCACTGGTGATTCCTTATAGGCGTTTGTTTTCAGATATTTCAGTTAATGGTTTTGTTTTGCCATAAAATCACGTTTTAGAATATTTAATAAATTCTAGGGCTGAGAAAGAATTGCCTGCACCATGTTCCCCTTTCCTTGTGTTGGTATAGGTACTGACTGCTCTAATTATTCAAGTAGTACAGTACTCCTGTGTGGGAAAGGGAAAACAAATTAAACACTCTTTATATAATAATACATGCTTCCAGAGTGAAATATGGGCTTCAAATATAGGACTACTAGTCCTACAAAGATGTTAAAGTACTCCTAGCTACTAGCATCTTGCTTCCCCAAGAATAAGTTTAATCAGTTATATTTTTTAAAATAAATATGTTAAAGAATAACATAAATAATACTATTTATCCAGTCTTATTACATAAAAGAAAACCAGTAGTTCCACCGAGAAGCGAAAAAGAATAAATATGAAGAAAAAGATTTCTTTACAAAAAGAATAAGGAATAATTTGAATTCTATTTCAAAAGATTACTCAACAAAAGCTTCATTCCATTCTAGAGAAGTATGGCTCATAATTAATGAGGCAGATGTTTTTGTTGCCTTTATGAAATCCAGCTATATTCAGGTGCAATGAAATCTCATACTTAGGAAGCTGTACTGAAACATTTTTCTGTTGACAGAATCCGGTATATCAGGGTGGGCAAACTATGCCACACAGAACATACCTAACCCATGCCTGTTTTTGTAACTAAAGCTTTATTGGAACACAGCCACACCCATTCCTTAGGACATTGTGTATGACTGCTTTGTGGCTACAAAGGCAACAGAGATTATATGGCCCACAAAGCTGAAAATACTTACACTCTGGCTTTTTACAGAAGTTTTCTAACTTCTGAAATAGAGCTTTGATTTGTCTAATTGCTCTATTTTATACATAATGGTTATCTAATTAGGCTTCATTAGAAATAGTTATTAAAGTACTATGGGCACGATATCAAAAACCTTAATTCTACTTGTGTAGGCACATGTTGAAATAGCTGAGTCTTTTATACTGTTCACAACAAGTTGGAGAATTTTTCAAAAGGAAAATTAAAAGCAATTTCTTAGCACACTGACAAACTAACATAGGTCAAATAGAGCAAGTGTAAGGAATAACAGTATGGCAGATATGTGGATGATAAAGGACAATTACAAAAACTACTTTATATGAAGAAAGTTTGAGAGAATATTTTTTGATCGGAAAAATTCAGAGAAGGTGGAAAAGTTGTTTTTAAACACATAAAGTGCCATCTGAAAAAAAGATTAAACTTGCTCCTGAGGGCTCCAATTGAAAGAGCAAAGCATCGCTGCATAAAGTTTCAAGCAAGCAGATGATTCACTCGAAGAATAAGATACATTTACTCGTCATCAGGGATGTGCAAAGTCCGGGCCAGCTGCTTCAGAACCTACTTGTGTGGATCTCTTCTGACTGAGGCTGTCCTGCTGGAGGCTGAGGAGAAGCCAGATAAGGTTAATATACTTAGAAAACCTGAAAGGGATGGCTAAACTTGATGGATTTGAAGATGATCTGGACTGGTTAGTTATGCCTCAGTAAGTTAGAGCAGACAAATATGCTCAAAATGAACAAAGCAAAATGCTCAAATGTAAAGTTCCTAATTCACAGTGTCAGCTTTGTATACTCAGGTGTACAAACAAGAACAGAGAAAGACTACGGAGTGAATTTTTTTGTATGAATGAGTTTAATTCAGAAATATAAATTGAATAGTGCAGTGTTGTAAACCAAAGGGTAAGAATTCACTTATTTCATTAACAGATGATACTCAGGCAAAGAGTAACAACTTTCCCTCAGTAGAACATAATAACTTTTATATCTGTTTCTGATGGAAACTTGGACATGAAAAAAAATCTGGCCCCAGAAACCTAAAACAATGTGATTTAATTAGCCACAGAGTGTTTAACTATTAAGAGTTCACATAGGAAAAAAACAAAACAAAAAACCTCCATCGGGTATGATAACTAAAATTGAGAAAATAGTAGAGCAGTTGATTAAAACAGCAAACATCTAAGTTGTAGACAATGAGTGCAAGTGAAGGTAAGGTGCTTTCCTTTTGCTCAGCGTGTGGTGTAGACGCTTCCTTCTTATCACCTCAGTCCCATCACAGCATTGCATTAGACCAGGCAATAAGACAAGAATTATTGAGTGGTTTTGTGTTTGGAATTCTGGTTGTTTCACTAAATGCTTTTTAATGAATACCTTAATGCACTTCTTAATCTATAGTTTCTCTGTTTCTCTTCTTTCCCCACTTAGAGATTAATATTTAAGTAAGAAACAGGATAATTCTTCTAACTGCCAGGTTTTATTTTTAATTCCTTCGTTAACTATTAATCTTTTGACGTTATTATCCTCGGATTACTGTTAAAGCAAGATTTCTTACAGTCAACATTCCTATGAAAAGGATGACTTACTGAAGGAAGTGCTGAAATTTACTAGTACATTATAGCAGGTATGAATTTTGAAATGGGTTTTACTTATGTCAGGAATACAATGTAAATGCAAATATTCCCCTGTGTAAAATAATAGCAAGTGAAAGGAAATGAACATAAACAACTGATTCGACTGATTGCAATCAATGCTAGTAAGGATGTAGAAATAGATGGTTTCGAAATTTTTAAGAAGGTTAAACGATACTAATCCACTATCCTGAGCTATTTAATACGTCTTTAATAGATTCCCATGCTGATGGACCTTTGTTTATATCCTATAACTGTCCTGTTTAAAAAATGTATTCTATTACCTCTTTAATATGGAAAAAAGTTAGTGAAATGATTGCTAAGTAATTTTTCAAACTTATTTTTGTCTGAATTTTGTGCCTGGTGCTTTATTACTACAACATTCATCTCACTAAAAATTGAAGTTGGCTTCTGAAAATAAGTAGAATAACATGTTTTGAACAAATGGAGCTAATAGACTTTGGTGTTCTTTAAAATTAATCTTCCTACCTATGCTACATTTTACGTAATTACAGAATTAATAAGACAAGATAATACATTTTGGTTTGTGTAATTATTATTGATTGGCTTTCACCTTTTCAAATACACTTATAGAGTAGGCCAGTACTTTGATGCTACTACTTTATCAGGTTTATAGTCATTTTTGCAAAGTGATTTTGATCTTAGTCAGGAATGTTCAAATGAAGTGGACTGATAATCAATAAAAGAAAATCCTATAAGAATTACTTTGATCTATATATTGGTCTGAGTATTTGTCCTAACAGCACATTTTCAAAGAGCATATCTGAAGCCTGTATTTCATTTTTTAAAACTGTACATTAAGAATATAAGATGGAGCTTGTGATGTAATGAGGAAGTGCATAACTTTACAGTGAGCTGTAAATAAGCTTGCATCTGGCTTCAGGATTCCTTAATCATATTGGATGCCTTCTTGATGATGTACATATCCCAGGTATTAACATTGCATGTAATAATAGATAATGAAAAAGCAGTTTCCTTATCCGGTGAGCACTGGTGAATGGATTTTTGGCAAATACGACCAAATCAAACTAGAAGAATTCTTACACAGTGGGAGATGACAAAGGGAGATAGGAAGACAATATTCTTTCCACCATTTCAAAATTTGAGTGCACTTGTCGAATAGATATACTGCTGGTGGGAAAATTTTCTGAAGTATTTTTGAAAGTTGTTTCCTCCTTGCACTTTGTGCCTCAAATTGCAGTTTATGTCTGTTTGGGGGCCCTACACAAGGACATCCAACCCGGGGCTCTGGGTGAGCTAAAATCTGGTCTATACTCTACTTAACAAGCCATGAATCCTGTCATGGGACTGCATTGACTGGGAGAAGGGGAAGACTTTTTTTCTGTTAAAAGGCACAATGTCATTGCCAACCATTGTATCCAGAGGACAAATCCACCCAGATAATGTGTGGTTTCTATTGCTTCCACCCAGAAATGGGGCCTTTTTCTGAATCACACAAGTATGACACAGTGATCATGGTTATCACAGACTACTCCCGTGACTCAGCAGTGTGCATGGCCAAGGGGAAAGAAAGAAGCCACACAGAAAGGCAGAGAAAAGTAAGAAGTCAAGTTATTTGATTTTGGATTCAGAAATAATCTTTGAAATTCAGATCCATGTGCATGGAAATACAGCTTTGAGAGGAAAAGCTTTGATTATAAGAATCTAGGTGGTTTTTTTTTTTTTGAGTTTCAGAAGGCCAAGACCTGAAAGATAGAAAAAGAGATTGAAAATAGAGTAGAAGGAAAGCTGAACTAACCCCCAAAAGAGGTAAATGTTCCCATGTTGAAAGAGAAAGGACTATTTGAAGGAAAGAATAAAACAGATGCTGTTAGGGCTTGATAAGGGAACTGTAACTTGCTCTCTTCTCCAGGGTCCAGTTTTCAGACAGGATGGAAAATGGAATCCTCAGATAGAAGAATGAAACTTACACCTTGCTTTCCAGAGTAAGTCTGCAGTTAGGACAGGTCTTGCTGAGTTCTCAGGACACACAGATGCAGTACAACAACTATAGAATTGACATGGTGACAATGTATCTCATCAGAGGTAGACTGAAAAAGCCCTCCTGCTTTCCTGTAGCTACCAAACAGCTTTTCAGAATGCCTGTAATGTTTTCCGTGGCACTGGGAGAGGAATCAAGACAGCACAGAGCAAGAACTGGTGGAGATAAAAGAGTGTGATAGACTGAGAAGTAGTAACCTCTGAAGTCTAGGGAATGGACACCAGACAGCTGATGCACATACCTTGAGCAATTCTAGTTGGGTTAGGTCCTGGGACAAAACAGCAGATGCCTCCCCGAGCTGGTGCCTGGCTTCTATTTTATCCAAGAAGAATTGAGATGGATATGAAGAAACTTGCTTGATCATGAACACTCTACATCAATTATAAATTTTTGCTTTACTTAGGCTCTGAATGGCCCTAAATTTAGTTATTAGGGACTTAAACAAAAAAGTTTGATATTTACACACCCAAGTTTGTGTCCTGTGAATATCCATACTTTACTAATGGATGTGAAAACAGAAAAGGCAAAAAAATCTTTGCGAGGAGAAACCTCATGAGTGTTACTCTTAGATTTGCCACATTGCTTTTAAATAGCCATTTAAATAGAATTGCAGTTTTCAAGCACCCATTTACCTACAATATTTTTGGGGACTCTGTTATTACCACGGTTAATTCATTCATGATGGCAGTTTAAGGGCCTAATCAATTAGACCCATCTTCTCATTTAAGGTGAGGAAAATAAGACAGAGGATGTGAACTTAGGCTTCTAGGTTAAGACCTAGTAATGCCCTTGCAAGTTTTCTCCCTCTCAATCATGTTGTTTAAAAAACACATCTTAAATTTCTAGCAAATAACCACATCTTAAAACAATAAGCAAGTAAAAACTCGGCAAACATAAATCATTGGTCCAAACTGGAGTCACTTTCGTTTACTAACATCAAAGAAACACAAAGTGATTAATACTTCTATTAGTTTATATATGGATATAATTATATGGACTTTCATCTAAGAGAGACGTGAATAGAGAATGCTTTTTGCAAACTCACAAATATTTATATTTGTCAATTTTGTTAATAGTTCTCGAAGGCTAAATATTGGTTAAAAAATGGCTCTAATCTTCAATAAATTAGTGTCATAACAAATAGATCCAGATAAAAGAACCAAATTCTCTTACAGCACTGTACCAATGTGCAAAATGAAACATGGCCTTAGGAAACATCACTGCATATTTTAGGAAATATAATCTTTTTCTTTAATGTATTTGCGTAGTAAAATCATTTAATTATAATGTGCAAATATATATATATATATAAAAGCTTCGGTGAGAACACAGAATCACTCAGAAATTTCACCTAAAGTGAGATTGTAGATGAAATACAGGGCATTTTTATGCTGGGTGTGAAAAAGCTGACTAAAATATTTACGTATTAATATCCCATTGCAAAGATCACTGTTAGCTCATTGGCCTTAAATTATTCACTAGGTTCAATGGTTATTATTTTTGGCTGCTGCAGCCAGACCTTATAAATACATTTCTAAGGTCATACACTCTATTTTTCATCTAAATCTTTCTCCTCCTTTTTCTTTTAAAACGGAACATTAAATGAAATTTCCTGACATTCAACCTTAATGAGTCAAACACTTTTTTAGACCACAAATGTAACTACAAGGATATTATTTTTTATACTCAGAGTGATCCAGAAGTCAGGAAATAGGGGATTTTAGTATCAACTTTAATAAATATTATTTTTTAAAAATGGCCGTCACAACAATACCTCTTTTGTTTGAGAACAGAAATTATATCAAAATGTAGTTTAGAAAGAATTTTTTTTTTAGATTTCTCAGCGTTCATACTCCTCAATACATGTCTTGCCTTGTGAATATCTTTGGACAAAAAACATTTTAAAAGACTCCATCCATGTGTTTTGTGTATTGACTAAGCTGTGGTATACAGTTTCGGGACTGTGGGTATCTTCCATCACCGTGCAGCTGGAAGGGCCTTTTACTTTGAACCACTCCAATTTTACTCTGCTTTGAATTCAAACACAGTAAAGGATACATTTTTCTCATCATGGCGGGGGGGCGTGCAAGGACCTGCCAAACATAGCTTGCCTCAGATCAAAGAGTCCATATAGAATTAAAAAAAAAAATACCTTTGGCATAAGAACAAGTTTGGGAACCGAAGAGATAAAACTCAACTCTTGACTTGCAGTTGACTTTAGGAAATCAGTTCCCATTTACTTCTCAGTTCAGTTACCTATAATGTCAAGTAACCTCACATCACCAACAGTAAGAGAATTTGGTCAGTACACAGTAAGAACTGTATTTCATTGTAGATAATTTTCAGCACTTGTTGGTTTGGGCATTCTCTCTTGGTCAAATGCTTTGTCACTTTTCTCCATTTCTCCATGCCTTTATGTTTTTGCCTGGTTCCATCTTTGCTCCTCTTTTATCAAATGACTAAAACATGAATTAGATAAATACTTAGGGCTATCAACTGGGTGAAGGTTTTATATTAGCAGTGCTTTTAAAGTTCTTTCCAGCCTCAGAACAAGGTCCTCAAACTTCAGGAAATGTTTCTTTCTCTGGTTCAATCCTATTTGTGTTTTGAATGCAAAGTTCTGCTTCACTCCCTCTAGCCAGTCCTCCCTCACATTGACCCCCCTCCCATATTCTCCATTCCCCATGGCCATCCTCTAAAACTTCTCTTTTGGACCGTGAAGCTCATTTCTATTTCCTATTTAATTCTCTAAGGAGGAGTAAGACTCTGGCTGCCAAATGGATAGGCTCTTTTTTAAGGCACAACTTTGAAACAATGACTATTTGGTGTATGAGAAGAACTAAATTACTGAATTCTAAAAGAGAATTCATTTACATGTGTTTGGGAAGCTTGGAGGACATCACACAAGTGACAGTGGTAGAGTGTCTGGAAGGCAAAGTAGTGTTTTAACATATAAAGAAGATTACCACTGATAATCAAGAAATGGTTCCCACTGGAAGAAAAGATGGGTTACTCAAAGAGCAATATAGGGATAGATAAGACTGAATGGAATTGAGAAATCTAAAAACAGGATGGCGAAAGAATATGAGATTCAATTAATAAATACAGAACATTTAACTTACACTAGGCCCTAAGCTGTTTCTAGGAGCTTACCCTTAACTTGGGTATCAGGAAGTGTTCTCCTGAATACTAGGCCTTAAGGCTAAAATTCTAAGTCAACACAAAGACCTTTGGAAAACAACAGAAGCAAAAATCAATAAGTAGGACTGCATTGAACTCGCAAGCTATGGCTTAGCAAAGGAAACCATCAGCAAAATGTAAAGACAACCTCTGGAATGGAAGAAAATATTTGCAAACCACGTATCTGATAAAAAGGCTCTTATGCCAAATATACAAGGAAGTCCTATAGCCCAATAGAGTATAAAAACAAATAACCCAACTAAAAAACAGGCAAAGGACCTGAATAGAGTTTGTTCCAAAGACGTACAGGTGGCCAACAGGTACATGTAAAGGTGTTCAGCATCATTAATCATCAGGGAAATGCAAATCAAAACCACAGTGAAATACTACCTCACACCTGTCAGAAGGGTCACTATTAAAAAACAAAACAAAACAAAGCTAACAAATGCTGATAAGGGTGTGGGGGAAAGGGAACCCTTGGGCACTGCTCGAGGGAATGTGAATTGTTTCAGTTACTATGGAAAACAATATGAAGTTTCCTCAAAAAATTAAAAATAGTGCTACCATATGATGCGGCAGTCCAACTTCTGGGTCTATACCTGAAGAAAATGGAACTGTTATCTCCAAGAGATATCTGTACTCCCCTGTTCATCACAGCATCATTCACAATAGCCAAAGTACAGGAACAACCTAAGGGAGAAGATTTTAGTTTCATTTTTATTAAATCTGAATTTTAACTCATCCTTTCAGTTATGAATTAGTATAAAAATTTTATTTTCTTTCTAAAAACATAAATTTATCTACATGTCTACCTGGTCAGCTACACAGTGCCATTTTGCTGATTAATTGCTGTGACTCCATCTTCTATATCTTTAGACATATTCTCAAACTATTTTCTGTATTTACTAATTTAAACCTATGGAATCTTGGAGACTGTCACTATTCATTGTTTTTGGTGACTTATTAAAAAGTAGATTATTTTTAGAACATTTTTAGGCTCACAGCAAAATTGAGAGGAGGTTCTGAAATTCCACATACACCTTGACCCCAGTGTGCATGTCTTTCCCCATTAGAAACCCCCAAACAGAATGGTAGTTTTGTTACAATTGATAAACCTGTATGGACACCATGGACACCTCCTGTTACGCAAAGTCCACGGTGTACATCAGGGTTCACTCTTTGTTGTACGTTCTATGGGTTTGGACACAGGTATAGTGACATATACCCACCGCTAGAGTATCCTACAGAGTAGTTTCACAGCTCTAAAAATCCTGTATTCCTCTTATTCATACCTCCCTACCCTGAACTTCTAGGAACCACTGGTCTCTGTGTGCTTGCTGATGTTTCAAGGTGAGCTCTTACTTAATTCAATTCTTGTGAATTCTCAAGACCTGAGTTGGTGGTCCTTCCCTGCTGAGAGGATTTGTAGTTACTCTTGTCACAAACCCAAAGGATATTGCCAACATGGGAATGCTCTGGCTCTCTTTAGGGACACTCATTTCATATTCAATAAAGTAGTTTGTTATTCTACATTTCAAATATCTAGCAGAAAACATGACCCATAGTTGATGGTTCATAAACATAAATTAATGTATTTTCTCCCTGAGCTACTTAACTTTTTTGGTGAATATATATGAATCTATACCTCTATGCTTTTTCAAAGTAACAATCTTATTTCTTATACCTCCTGTTCTCTTTTCATTTGAAACTTCCCCATTAAAAGCAAGATGTAGTGGAAAACTTAACCAATGATCTGAACATACTGGTTTCACATGAGTTCTGCATAGTCAAACTTCTGTTCATGTAATTTCTAACATTTGCTTTAATATAATGTTAAAGACATGACTCTATGTAACACGTTTACATAGGAAAAATGAGTATACTTTAGATTAGAAACTTAAATATTCCTCTGAGAATTACATGTGACTTTGTCCACATAGGCAAAGTGATTGGAACTTCTCTGATACAGAGAACCATGGAACAGAAATGGATAGAGTAGAGCTAATGAACTTGGTACTGACTTAGGCTAATCAAGCATACAGTTTTCTAACTGGAGTAGTGTTGCCGACGATTAGCTTATGCTGTGGTTTACGTAAACAGTTTTGTAGATCTACACATTTAGGACTCAGAATTTTATAGGTCAATGAAAATGTACCATATGATGGGGAATAGAATGATCCTACGGAAGTTTCCAATGGATACATTTTGCTATACCTCTCAGTGGTAATTTGAAATTTTATTTTACTGCTTTTGTTTTTCAATGCATATGTATTTTTCAAAACTTGTGAATTAGCTTAGCATCATTTTCTGCCAAGCTGTAACTGAATTTCAATAAGGCAGAGAAATAGAAATACTGGGTATTGTACCTTCCATTAAGAAGGATTCAAGAGTAGAGCAAACTAAAAGTGTACACCTCAGGCACAGTTCATCATCTTTAGTCTCTCCTAACCTCTTCGGAGGCAGCATGGCCATTCACTCAATTAATAATGGCAAATTGCTTTCATAGGAATACATAAAATTTCACAGTGATGGCTATTAAAAAATATCACTGCAGAAATGTCACAAATTTTCCAAACTTGTAGCATGTTTTAATTTTTTAATAGGCACCAAACAAAAGCAAGGAGCATTTTTATTTTTTTTTTGAGAAATCGAAAATAAGAGTAGCCTATGTTAAATTTCTACTGTAAAACTTGGTAGATCTTTACTTTCAAAAAGCATGCTACCAGGTCCTGTGAATCTGTTGACTTGTCAGTTAATATAAGAAAATAGAAAATGCTATCTGAAACCCACATTTACATGGCTCAGACAATTTGAGAAAGATTTGTTTTTTTCCTCAAAGACAGGATTTCTACTAAGCAAAAAATTTTTTTTCTATTCTGATTTGAAAGGTACTATTTTAGAGTATGAATTGAAAAGCACAATTTGAATCGTGTGACTCAGCTCTAAGACACTTGGTTGCTCAGGAGTCATGGAGTGTCATTTTAAATGTGTAAGTGGCATGATAAACCTCCCACTTTTCTATGAATAGAGCTCTCACTGGACCCGGTTATCTCAGAACCCCAAGGTACAATACGATAATGATACTACTTAACATCAGTGCCAAAGTAGGGGGAAAAAGGAGGGGTGGGGGAGCTACAAGCATTTTCACTAGAAAGAAAATCAGATTAAAATATTAATTTGCTGATTAATATAACATTAGCTGACCTATTTTCTCCAGCGTGTGAAACAACAAAGACATGTGAAGCTAAATAACTGCCTAAAAGATAAATGTTTTAAGAATTCCCAGGGAGATGTTTAGTTCCTTTTTAAACATCATTAAAGATAGACCGTGCATATATCAGGCAGTTTTATGCTTTCTGTGCTGAAACATCCTGTTTACATTTATGAATGCAATGTCAAGAATAGAGGTTTGCTTAAGAGTCCTCCTTGTTTCAAACTTCAGACCAGTAGGTGTCAGTTTTCTTACCCTTGGTCACTCACTGTAGGATTTTACAAGAATGCAGATTCTTCCAAGGAAGTGATTCAGGTCACACTTGGAAATTTATTTTTTTAAACTATTCATAAATTGGGATAATATTGACTTTAAAATTAGAAACCAGCAAGCTGCCGTCCACATGCTCACAGCCCCAGAACCTCAGAAATTCAAGCTGGCCTTCAAAGAAGCACATTGTAAAGAAACAGGACAGGCTTTTGTGCTGAGAACGGTGTTCCTAGTACAACTGTTTCTCATATCATGCACTGATAAACCACATTTTTCTTTGTAAAGTTAGAGATTGTGGAACAAAATTTTTAAGTCTTCCTTGAATTCCAAAACTGCTAGAAATTTGATCAACTGAGAAATCAAATAAAATTCACTTTGATTCTGATGCAGAGTCTGAAGATTTTGGAGTAGTTTTGTTAAGATAATACAGTGGGGATCCAAGGGAGAAATGTAAGTGGTAATGATGGGGTGCAGTCAGTGAAGTGTAGACACGAAAGATTTGGGAGGGAGAGGAAATAGGATTACCCAAGTGAGAGATGGTTGAGGCCATTGGAAGGAAAGGGTTTAAATTAACTTCTTGGCTCTTTAGAATATTTTGTTGATTAGTCACTAACATAACAGGAGACGTAACGCTGAGTTTTTGCTTAACATTTTAAAAGAAACTCTATCCTTTAACATAAAATATAAATATCTTTTTAAAGCCACTTTCCATGGCTTGGGACTCTGAAATATGTCCTCAAGGGGTAATGCCGAGTCTATCCCTAAATTTTAGTGACTTCATGAAACCATGAAACCTCCCCTTTTTTACGTCCAGTCTAAGTTTCACTTCTATAAAGCCTGTTTCAAAAACATTTTTTTTCTCTTTTCCTCAACTTTTGTAACAGTTTATTGCTTTTTAAATGTTCCATTGAATTCCAGAGCGCTTGTTGTTCTGGTGCAGTGTATAGGATATCCCTGGGGTCTCTCCGAGATTCTGGGTCAGCTCTTAAGCTGTTCAATTGCAACTTCTCTTTTTCATTCATATTCTGCTTCTCCCTCTCCGTGTCTAACACACACATGCACACACAAACACACCTTTTGAAAATTCGTTAGAATAGGTACCTGTGATGAACAATATGTGACCTTAAGCTATTGTCCTCAAAAATCAACAACAGAGGGCGCCTGGGTGGCTCAGTGGGTTAAAGCCGCTGCCTTCAGCTCAGGTCATGATCCCAGGGTCCGGGATCGAGGCCCACATCGGGCTCTCTGCTCAGCAGGGAGCCTGCTTCCTCTCTCCTCTCTCTCTGCCTGCCTCTCTGCCTACTTGTAATCTCTCTCTGTGTGTCAAATGAATAAATAAAATCTTTAAAAAAAAATCAACAAAGACAGGGTACAGTGGTATGCTAGTGAGTGTTGAACAAATATTCAACAAAGAATGTTGAATTCTTTCTCTGGAAAGAAAAAAATAAAAGCCCTGATACTTAGTGTTGGCTTGTTTTCCTGGTGTAAATATTCTTGCCTTGTCTGATTTCCAGCTCCTGAGGTGACCTCACTGAATGTGGCCTTGGGACAAAATATATATAATTGACTCTTAGGAACTGGTAGAAGTTGAATGACTGTACTTTTATCTGGGCCTCTTGAAAAGGTTGTTCATGCAGCTGGTAACCTTAAAAAAAATACATTAGCATCTCTCTTCACCCCATCCCTCAACCAGGAGCAGGCTTACTTACTGCATGATTTAAAAAGGGATATATTCCCCAAACTCCTTGTCACTGAGCTATGACAGAAATCTTCTGTACATATAGCATTCATGTGGATATTATGTCATATATGGGAGACTTGAGGACAAAAGAAATAAATGAAAATATGCTGCTATTCAAGCTGACTTCTGTTCCATGAGTATAAAATACTTCATTTCTTCAATGTGTCTTATCTTCTGCCACCATACATGAAACTGGTTAAAAAGCCAACATACAGTTTCATAAGTTAGGGTTAAAGTAAAACCCTGATGGATATCCTATATGTTGAAACTGATAGAAACACGCAAATGTGAAAGTCGTCTTTATAATTCAGCAATAAATAGGAATTTATTTTCATTGATCAAAACTGGGAATAATATAGAATAATTCTGTGAGTACAAAATATTGTTGCTGTGGAAACTTCAAATTCTAATACTATACCAGCAATTTTTTTTTCACTTTGAAGCATTCACTGACCATTTATGTACTGAATTCCAGGGGATTTTCTTTTTACCTGCCTTGCATTGCCATGTTGTGTTTCACAAAATTTAATACCTAAAATCTTCCAGCACAAATGCTGAGAATATTTAACTATATGCTATGGTTTTAAGTCAAATTGGAATTCTTTGGCAGTCAAAATTCTATGCACTTGCTCTGTTAATATATGTGGAGATTACGTATATGTACTTTTATATGTGTATGTATATGTTTTGTCTATAATACCCAGAGACATATTTGGAATACTAATTATTTGCTGGCAATATTCAGTTATTATAGATATTTTCCAGTCATAATAGAGTTTGGGTCAAACTTCCTTGACTAAAATATATATATACTCAACTGCAAAAGAAAGATGAGATCAAATCACTGCCAGAAAATTGACGTGCTTCCATGCCATTGCCAGGCCTCATCTGACTGCAGACTGATGTGGTACACCACAGCCTACCATTTCCTTTTCTTCTCTATTTCCTTCGGGTTCTCATTCTCAAGAAATGATTATGAGACAGATTTAAGGTTTGAGATTTATTATTCTTAATCACTCCATACCCTAGAGCAAATAAATAAATTTTTGTGAAATTTTCATTTGGTAGTACAATCCTAAGAATGTCACTAAAGACATTAAAATAGCCTAGTGTTTCTTTAATAGAGTATTAAATGTCAACATCTTGATAAAACAGTACAGAATAGATAATAAATGATAAAAAATTGTGCACATATTGTAAAGGCTGCTCAATATAGACTAACAAAACTTGTTGTTAATCAAGTAATGTTAGTTAATGATACTGTGAAAAACCTTCATTTATCTCATATTACCAGATGTAAGTATAACTAATTATATTACAATAATACAATTTAAAACATATTAGTTAAAGAATATTAGAATTTTATCTAGTTGGCTTTGTATCCTCTATTACGATAAAAAGTAATAATGTCAGCTTAAGAGACATTATGCCAAATAAGAAACATGAAATGAACAAAAATAATCAAGTGTGAATTACAGATAAATGTCCATCTATTTTTAACTCCTTGTTGAGCTCACAGAAAGTAAATTCTTCCTTTTGTTTCTTGGCTGACAGTATCCTTCTCACCCACACTCAAAACCTACTTGAGTTTCATCTCGGTGCTATGAAAACATCTTGCAGTATTCTAATAGGGCCATGCCCTGTACCCATTAGAGATAGCGTATAGAGAAATGATGCCAAAAATGTGCCAAATGAAACTGCAATATTTATTTCAGTTCAGCTCATAATGCATATGAAAAATGCTAGCTCTTAGTGTCCTTTTTATCAAGGTCTTTGTCCTAATATTCACTCAAAAGCTAATTCACTCTCTTTTTAAACTCTGTCCAGTTCTATTTGAATCACATTCCCACGGGTCTTAATGGCAGATAGCCTGGTGACATCAAGGGCCACCACAATCCTTACACAAGCTGGGATCTACTGTGGTGATAATTGTTGCAGCAGGATTTTAGGAATAAATTGCAACATATGCCCTAACCTAATTTTGAGGAAATTATTCCCCAAGGAAGTAATTCAGAGATCTGTCTTTCCATCATTTGACAATCTACATAGGCATTTTCATGCTGTCTCACTTATTCTGTGGAACATTCCTGCAAATTTTATATTATTAATCCCATTTGAGACCCTAGACCCAACTTCACACAATTCAAAAGTGATAGTGGGACTTGACCAATGCCCTATGCTTTCCCTAGACCTTTTCTTTTCTTATTTAACAGGATTTTAAAAAGGGTCATTAAAATCCCAATCTTGATTTTGAGTATTTATTCTTATGAACAGATAAACTGTAGGAGAATCACACTTAATTTTTGCAAAACCCTATGGTAGATAGTGGTCTGTATTTGGTGAAAGTGTACAGTGTTGAATGACCTCAAAACCTTACTTTCTAACAGTTCATTATAATAAGAGATCCAGGATAAATATGTATAAAACAGGTTTCAGTAGACCAGTAATACATTTTAAAGATGTCAATTTTAAGATACTTCTTAGACATGGTGAATCATTCTACATTAGAAAACAACATTTATGGCAAGATGCAACCTAAGAGAAATCAACCAGCAAGTTAAAGTATCTACCTTTTTTTTTAATTTACCTTTCTATATTATGAATAGTAACACTTAGCCATTTTTGCTTCACCTTACAATTTTTATTTTATTTGTACCTTCACTAAAATTCTAGATGTAGGTTTTAAATTCACTGTATATTTTTTATAATATGGTAAGGAAAAATCCTGTATTTTCATTAGCATTTTGCTATTTAAGGATCTGATCTGTGTATGTAGCTTTATGTTGCCTTTCTGGAAGAATATACGGAAGATATGAATCCAAGCTCATTTTAGTAACTAAAGAACTCTGTTCTCCTTTTGCTCTTTGTTTTAAAAATAGTCTTTCTGTTTCAAAAATGGAAAGACAAGATTTAGTTGTATCAAACAGAATGAACCCTTCTTAGGATTGCTCTATTTGAGACTATATGCTTCTAAAGCAACTATATTTTGCCTTTTGTAAACCAATACAGCAAAATCAAGTAAAAAGAAACTGGAGATTCAAGTCTGTTTACTGCATAGGGGTTGTAAAGTTCGTGGTTTCTCACCAAACTTTAGATCTAAAAATAAAATAGAATCCATAAAATTCAGTGAGTTTTTCTGGCTGGTAGTAATGACTGAAACTGGAGGGAAGGATAAAAGATGTGATGTATTTTCATGGTAACTTCATTAAAATCCAAAACAGAAGGACAATTTCGCAGACATTCAGACATAACAAGTAATAATACATGGGAAATGTCTTATGAGAACCAGGAAATAGTCTGACAAATCTTCCCAGCTATCAATAAAGTGATTTTTCGTAGATTTTTTTTAATGGAAATCAAATAGACTTAATGCACCTGTATATCAACAGAAGAGATTGTTGGGGGGGGGGAGGTGGGAAACAATAAGCAAAAAAATTTAAGATTTTCAGAACGCCCAAGTTACATTCCCTGGAGTTCCACTTTCCTCCTGCTGTCATGTTAATTCTCCTTCCCCCAACCGCCTCCTCCATATCCGTCTCCTTTTCTAAGACCTGTACCTTTCCACAAAATTGTTTTACAATAATACACAGAATAAATAATCGCTTTAAGTTTTACTTATCACTTACCTGTTTTTCTTCTACCAACATAACCATGTGATGATATCCTTTTCCTATTAGACATTTTAAAGGATAGCCAAAGATCCTAAAAATATTTGAGAAACATTTTTAAACCATCTTAGGAACTAATTTTATGACATGTGACAAGAAGCAGTGTGTATCTATTTTAAATATTATGTTCTGGATATTGTAACATGGGAAGCACAAAAAAATCCCCCTTCATAATCAACCTGGTTAAAAAGACAAACTATTGAACTCTTGGAATAATACTTTATATTTTTAACTTTTATATTTTTATATTAATCATTGTTTTATATTATAATATAAATTTTATAAACTTTTTTTACTATTCCCATTTCCTTCCTCTTTTCCTCTTTTCTCCTATGCCTTTACCCATGGTCAGAAGTTCTAAATATTATATACCTATTACTCGATAATTATAATCTTTAAAATCATTTTAGGAAATTGGTGTTAAAAACTTCATTTTAAAGGAGAAATCTGAAGCTCTGAGAGGGTGAATTACTAAAAAGGAGATGTCTCTTCACTCTACCACATAGAATAATCAATAAAATGGAGACATCCAAAAGAAATTAAAACCTTCAAAAATGATACCATCACTAACCCAGGCTATCACAGACAAAGTCAAAGAACACATTTCTTTTACACACAACCCCTACATAGTGTGTGCTGGTGTTGAAAGTGCTCACGGTTGAGGTAACAGGTCACTCAGCATATCGTCCCAACATTTCGGAAACAGATCTGCGACATGATGAACAAGCAATGAAAAGAACAGGGATAGAGGTAAGCATTTCCCACCCAGTCTTGGAATGAACATTCATTGCTTAGCTAGCACAGATATAGTCCATCACCAAAGGAACTGAAAAAATAAAGTGTGTGTTGATAAATGTGTCAAAATTTTCAAGGATAAATTTTTTGATCATTTAGACTTCTAGAGGTTAGTAGAACTGAAACTAAAATGTCAAGGCAGGGAAAGGTGGTACATAGTTGTTTAGATAAAAATAACACATGTCAATGATAAAACGGTTGTTTAGATATTTTAGTGATCATGAGAGAAACAAGGCCCATAATCTGTACTTTATGGTAGGTTTGTATTTCACAACTTGGTTGTCTTGTAAGTCAAACAAGTTATTCCCGAATAGACAGCAGTCAACTCCTCGGCATGACTAATGGCTCATAGCAATTGATATTTTTCTGTCAAATGGTAATTTCTACCACAAATAGAACTCTAACTCTGAGTGACATCTAGAAATAATATGAATTATAACAAAATGGCTGAACTGATTTTTAATTGCCATATCTTGACCTGAATTAAAATTTGGTTTTAAAAATATGAAGACCCTGATACAGGTAGATAGATCTCTTGCTGAGTAATTCCTAATTACTGACCTATTTTATGTGACTTTTCAAGATTTTTTGTTTATACTTAGTGAACTGCTGCTGTGAATTATAGGGTTAAATGAATCATCAAGTGAGCACAGCCATGTAACCACTAACCAATAAAAATACAGTGCATTAATGAACACATCACAAGGCTACTTTAGGGCCCATCCCAATCACTCTGCCCCATCCTTGCCCAAAATAAACATTATCAATCTTTAACATTATTGCTTAACTCACTAGTTTTTGAACTTTATATAAAATGGAATCATGTATCATTTGTGTATAGCTCATCTCCTTCAACACTGTTATTTGTGTAATTCATCCATTTTGTTGCATATAGCTGTATGGTATTCATTACTCTAGAGTATTCCCCTGTACAGATACAGCACCATTTGTTTACCTACTCTGTAAATTGGGCACGTGTTATTTATAGTTTAGGGCTACTGTGATAGTGTCCCTATGAATATTCTCACACACTTCTTTCAGAGCCAAGCCCAAACATTTAGGTTAAGTGAAATTGCTTTGGCCCTGAATCAATTTTGTCACCAAGACAGAAGTTCCTATAAAGTGTTTAAGTACATATTTGCTAGTCAGTTGGTGATTCCTGAATTATTTAATAAGGGATTCTTAGACATGAAAAGTCACAGGTGGCATAAAGAATTTTCTTGAAGTTCAGCTCATATAGCACTTTAAATAGAATTTTTTAAGAAAAGAAAAATTATTCCTCTACCAGAATCAAGTCAAACTGTTGGAAATCTGGGGTGGGAGAGGTGGCAGGAGTCAGTGTGAAAGCCTATCCCTCCCATCAGCTCAGTGGGACCAACTCTGAGGCACAGGCCATGATTCTGGAGACTGATAATCTATATCAAAAGGATCCTAAAATTCTAGTTTGTTTTAAACACCAATTCATTGAGATGTAACCAACATAAAATAAACTGCACGTACTTAAGGTGTACAGCTTGATGAGATTTGACGTGTGTAAACACCCATGAAACTACCCCCACAATCAAGATAATCTAGCCATCGCTCCTGAAAATGTCCTTGTAGGGCACCTGGGTGGCTCAGTGGGTTAAGCCTCTGTTTTCAGCTTAGGTCATGATTTCAGGGTCCTGGGATTGAGCCCTGCGTCAGCGAGGAGCCTGCTCCCCCCCGCCCCCGCCTCTCTGCCTACTTGTGATCTCTCTCTCTCTCTCTCTGTGTTAAAATCTTTAAAAAAAAAAAAAATGTCCTTGTGCCCATTTGTAATCCATTTCATTGAACTCTTCCCAGCTCTCCCTACTTTATTCCTCCCCTAACCTTCCCCAGAGATTCACTAATGTGCATCACCACAGAAGTTTGCACTTTCCATAAATTTTTATAAGCCACACAGTACACATTCTTTTTTCTTTAACTTTTAATTGTATTGTAGTTGACATTAATTTCAGATATACAACAGTGATTCAACAATTACATACTCTTTTGACAGGCTTTTTTTACTCTCCCTTTTTATTTTAATATTTACATATGATTCAAGAGTTCATTTCTTTTTATATATGAATAATATTCCATTGTATGGTTATAGAGCAATGTGTTTTTCCATTCATCTATTGATGGACATTGCCATTTGTTGAGATGACTTTTTTTTTGTCGTTTATCAATATTGGGAATCCTAATGATTTTTGAATGTTAAGCCAAATTTGCATTCTTGGCATAAAACTCACTTGGTCATGAAGTATTACCATTTTATGGAATGTTGGGTATAATTTGTTAAAATATTGTGTAGAAATATTGTATCTATGCTCAGAGTTATTGGTCTGTGCTTTTTTTTAGTGTCTCTTGCCTAGTTTTGATATCAGGACAGTGCTTCTCTCTCATTTTCTGGAAGATTTTGCACAGATTTAGTATTCTTTATGTGTTAGTTTTCGCCTAAGCCATTTGGACCTCAAATTGTCTTTGTGGGAAGGCTTTTAACCATAATTTTAACCTCAGTGAAAGTTTTTAGGCTACTCACGTTATCTATTTTATCTTGAGTAAACAAGAGGTATTTGTGTCTTTTGGGGAATTTGTCTATTTCATCTAAGTTCTAGAATTTATTGGTATAAAGTTGTTAATGTTTCCCTATCCTTTGACTATCTGTGGATTCTATAGTGATATCATAACCCATCTCAAATCTGATATTGGTTAGGTTACATCTTTGTTTTTTTCTTAGCAGTTTAGCTAGACATATATGATTTTATTGATCACTTCAAACAACCAATATTGGGTTTGATTTTTTTTTCCTTTTGATTTTCTGCTTTCTATTACATTAATGTTTGCTCTTCATTTATTTTCTTTGCTTTTTTTAATTTTGGGTTTGATTTGTTCTTTACCTAGTTATTCAAGGTGGAAGCTGGAGGTTACTGATTTATGAACTCCTTCTTTTCTAATATTGGCATTAAGTGCGTTACATTCTCCTGCAAGTACTGCTTTAGCTACATTTCACAAATTTCGATGTCTTATTTTATTTTCATTTGTTTCCAAGTGTTATCTAACATTACTTTATATTTTACTCTTTAACTTAAAGGTTGTTTTAAGTGTATTTAGTTTTCAATATTTGGGACTTTCCAGAAAACATTTTGGTTTTGATTTCTAATGTAATTCCACTGTGACTAGAGAACATGATTGGCATGGCTTGATGTTTTGAAATATGAGACGACTTTCACTGCTCAGAATACCATTTATCTTGATAAATGGTCCATGTGCTCTTGACAGAAATTGGTGTTCTGCTGTTGGATAGACTGTTACATAAATATTTAGGTCAAATTGGTCAATAGTGTTGTTCAAGTCTTTTACATCACCATGGATTATTGGGAGGGGGGCAGTCTACTGCTTCTCCGAAATAAGAGGGTGATATTGATTCTCCAATTACAACTGAATTTGTCTATTCTTGAACTTCTGTCAGTTTTCGTTTGATGTACTTTGAAGTATCTTTGTTAGATGTATGTAAGTTTAGGATTTTGTTTGCTTCTTTGGTTAATTGACCCCTTTATCATTATGAAATCACCCTTTGGTGATCTTTGCTCTGAAGTAGACTTCGTCTGATATTCTTACAGTTACATTAGCTTTCTTAATGTTAGTGTTGGTTTGGTATTTATTTTTCTGGTTTGAGATTTATTGTATTTTTTAAGATTTTTTTCTCCTACATCTGTTATACCTCTTATTTTTAGTGGTTATTTTAGGGTTTATAGTACATATCTTGAACTTAGCAGTGTGCTTTCAGGTTGAACTTAGCAACCTGCTTTCAGAGGTTATACCATCTTATGTGTCCTATAATGCCTTAGAATTACATCCTTTCTTCCCCTCCAAGCCTTTGTACTAATTTCTCATACACCTAAATAATTTATAAATTATTCCACATTGCTATTTTTTTAAAAAGATTTTATTTATTTATTTGACAGAGAGAGAGAGAGATCACAACTAGGCAGAGAGGCAGGCAGAGAGAGAGGAGGAAGCAGGCTCCCCACTGAGCAGAGAGCCCAATGCGGGGCTCGATCCCAGGACCCTGAGATCATGACCTGAGCCACCCAGGCGCCCCTGCTATTTTTGTTTAAGCAGTTAATTATCTAATGAGACGAAGTATTTATAAATATTTTGCATTTTCCAGAGTAATTACTATTTTTCTGGTCTTCATTCCTTTTATTAATCTACATGTCCATTTTCTTCTTGAATCACTTCCTTTAACATTTCTCCTAATACATTTCTGCTGAATATGAACTCTTTCAGCTTCTATATTTCTGAAAAAAAAAACAACTTTTACCTTTGTTTTTAAAGATAATATTTCCTGAAAACAAATCGTAGGTTCACAGGTTTGAAGATTGGTTTCTTTTTAGTTTCTGTGCTTTAAAAATATTATTGCACTGTCTTCTTACTTGCATTGTTTCATTGAGAGCTTCTTGTTTTGTTTTCTCTGTAATGTTACTTGTTTCCTTGGATGCTTTTATTTTTCTCTTTAATGCTTGCTTTTATAAAACTTGATTACAGTTTGTTTTTGTGTACTTTATGTTTATGGTTGGGATTCATTAAGATTTTTGAATGTGCACATTTACAGATTTTATCAAAATTGGGAACATTTTCGCCATTATGGCTTCAAATATTTGTCAGCTCCCCCTTTTTTTTTCTATCTTTCAGGGACTCAAATTACATGTATATTAAGCTGCTCAACATTTGTCCACAGCTCCCTAATGTGCTTAATGTGTTTCTTCTGTTTCATTTCAGATAGTATCTATTATTAGTTCTTCTCATTAGGAGTTGTATTTTTCTTCTTTAAGAAATTATTTTTTTTATTGGGTATAAGCCATGTGAATTTTACCTTGCTAATCCCTGAACAGTGTTAAATTTTTATAAACATTCTTGTGTCAGTTTCTTAGACATAGTTAGGTTACCTGGAAATAGTTTAATAGTTTGATCTCTTAATGCCTTGGTTTTAAGATTTTTTTTTTCCCCTCTGTGAGAGGGTAGGGGCAGAGAATGAGGAAAAAAAAGTGAGGGAGACTGAGAGAGAATCTTAAGCAGTCTCCACACTCAACAGCACAAGGCCTGATGTGGGACTTGATCTCATAACCCTGAGATCATGACCTGAGCCAAAATCAAGAGTTGGACACTTAACTGACCGAGCCACCAAGGCACCCCAAGATTTTCTTAAGGTAGGACCAGAGCATTAACCTATACTGAGGGTACAGGTTCCCCAGTACGGAGGATAACTTGTGTATTCTCTCCAATGCTCCATGAATTATCACGACTTTTGGTTGGGCTGGTGGAACAGACACTGTTCTCAGCGCTATGTAAATTCCTGGTACTGTTCCCTCCAATCCTTTAGGTAATTCTTTATCTAGCCTTGGCTACTTTTCTCACATCAATAATATGCTGAATAATCAAGGAGACCTTCTATAAACCTCTGGGATTCTCTCCTTCTACACTTCTGTCCTTTCTGGCACTCTGTTCTATGAACTTTAGCTGCTTTTTTGGACTCAGCATCATCACCCCCTAAAGTCTGTCAGACTCTGCCTAGGTTCCTTCCCTTTGCCAGTAAATGTTCTCAAAACAATAAGTTGAAATTACTATAGGGCTCAAGTCATTTTCTTCCTTTCTTTCAGGGATCACTTTGCTTCATTGCCTGATGGCTAATGTCTTGAAAACAATTTTTTGAATATATTTTGTCTGTATTATAATTGTATCAGATAGGCTGAATCTAGTTCCTGTTACTTTGTCTTGACCAGAAGTATGTATCTCCACATCTTCACAGTTTACAGATTCCATGGGCAGCTGATTGTGTAGTTATGGTTGAGAGCTACTACATTAGATGTGTTTTACTGGATTTTCATCAGGGTGGGATAATTTATATAGTGAATGAAATTAGCCTGGGTTATTATCAGATGAAAAAAAAGAGGATATAGAGTTGACACGTACTTGACACTTAATAGCTACTATTTACTTTCCATCATTTTTAGGGTACCTTTGTATAAAAAGAGAGTGTACTGTAATAGAAAAGGTCATAAACAGGATTTGAATAACCAGGATTTTGCTTATTGCTTTCCCATCTATTAGTATTGACAAAGCATTAAACTCCTGAAGTCTTTTTCTTATAAATTCACTGAAGTTAGAAACTTTTTCCTTGGTGTCGTAGGAGTAGTTGGCAAGATTAAGATACTAAAGATGAATATCCTTTCATAAAATAAAAGTCTTACTTATATGTGATAGCACATGCAATTGTCACCCAGTACATATTTTATTAAGTTCTACTTTACTATGTGTTCCATTTTCCCAAATGAACCATTTGTACATACAGAGTCCTTGAAGCATGGCCCTTGAAAAATAAATATTTGGATGGATTTTTAAAGCTTTACATAATTTAGGGGAGCTTGGGTGGCTCAGTCTGTTAAGCGCCGGCTCTTGATTTTGGCTCGGTCCGGATCTCAGGATCCTGGGATCTAGCCCGCCCTCAGACTCCGCTCTCAGTGGGGAGGGTCTGCCAGTGATTCTCAATCTCTCTCTCTCTGTCCTCTACCCCTCCCCCCCTCATGCTCTCTCTCTAAAATAAATAGATATTTAAAACAAACTTTACATAGTTGAGAAAATTTTTCAAACATATTTTTAAAAGTTAATAGAGTAGCTGATTTTTAAAAAAAATAAAGTGCTGGGGAAGAAACGTGAAAGAAAAGTTTGTCTTTTGATAATGTCCTTACAGTAATGTATAAAAATAAGTTGATGGCTTTATGTACTATTAATATAAAAATTATAGATATAGGTTTCCTTATCATGTAGATACCATATGTTGGGGTATTGAAGTTCATTATGCCGATGATACCCAGTAATGTTTATATATATCAGAAGTCATCTGACGGAGACAGTTATGCTTCAGGACACTTAGTTCTGGTTCGTTAGTATGATTGCACAACCACAAAAGCACATGCTTATTTGAGGGATAGTCCCACTTGTATGAGGAATACTTCACAGTGAACTATGGCCACATGAAATTGCTGTGTAAATAGCAGAAGCAAAGCTGCAGGTACAGCACTCCTTTAGACCGTCGATCAGAAATGTTAAATATCATAGTGCATAATTTATCAATGCTAATAGCCCTCGGTACAGATCTGAGGGAATTAACCTATACAGCCCAACTATTTATCACATCACAATATATAAAATGTACTTTTAATTAATGAATGGACAATCTGTTGTCTTCATGGATACAGCTGATCAATCCTTTTTTTATTTTCTGTCTACAGTTTGGGTCCTTTTAATGGGTTTTAATGGGTTTTTCTGTACACTTGCACAGCCGAGTCTATATACTTACTTCCTGGAACAGTTTCTATACTTTGTGGCATAATCTCACAGCCTCCTTGGTATTTTTCCACAGCAATATCAGTATGAAAATAATCATGCTTCTTGGTATTTTAAAATGACATTCATTACTCTTGAGCTGACCTCACTGGCACTAACGTATCTGAAAGTCATAAAATTAGTATAATGCAGTTCCCATCAATATACTAAGTCTATAAAGGCCTGAGTTGATAGTTTACATGTGCAGAGATTTTTAAAAGTACAGTGGCTCACTATACTCATTAGAAGTGGAGCAAGCAAATAGAACAGGAAAAACAGTTTTAGATAAATGTTACCAAAGCATCTGAGATATTACTTAACGTATTAAGGCAACTACTGAATTCAATTGTCTATTTACATTTGGCATCAAATCAAATTTAGTAAATCTGATGATACTGCCTGGTTGCCTTTTCCATATTTACAAATAGGTTATGTGTTTTCTAGGAGTTTGACTTAGAAACAGGAACAATGACTTCACAAAATAATTTTGAAGTCCTCGATGGTTTCAGCACGTTACGTTTGAACATTCACAAATTTTTTTTTTGCAAAAATAACGTGTCAAAATAAACGAGAGAACACCTACTATGAGTTTTTTTTTTAAGATTCCAAATATTCTCTGACACATGTTTTGACTCAGGGTTTGTATACATTTGGAAAAATTATTCTGAACATTTCCTCTTAAGTATGCCATAAGTTTTAGTGAAAGACTGAAAACTGAAATAGCAAGACTCGTTCACTCATAAATAATCACATTATTATAATCTCTTGGCTTTATAAGGATATTATTCCTTCTCATGGTGCCCTATCATGTCCTTATGCCTTAATAGTTCAATTTCCAAATCCAAATACCAAGGAAGACAGAACATCTTACAATGAGCTTCATTTTCCAGATTAATGCACCTGAGCAACATTTTTCCTTATTTAATATCCCTTACTCATTTCCTCTCCTGTTGTAGGGATAGCACAGCTGTTTATCTGGCAATTATCTTTGAATCTATTAGTGAAAATGTCTAAATTAATCATAAAAAGACAAGTGCATCCCAGAGTGCCTGTGCTATGAATACAGGACCATGTTGTATTCTTTCTGTCATTTTCACTGGTTCCATATGGCAGCATTGGTTTCCTGATACTGCAAAGGGTGAATTTATTTCCTATAGAGAAGACCTATATAGACTTATTAGGGTGTCCTATTTACTTCTAGAAGTCCTACCGTTTACCCCAATAACTCAAGTACTCTTAATTTCATCCATGTGGATGCTTTTAAACAGTCCACAAGAATTTGCATATCTGGGACTCGCGGACCATGGGCATAACCAACTTTGGTAACATATCCAAAAGATTAACAGATTCAATATTTGAATAATATAATACTTGAATATAGCAAAATTGGGAAATATATAATAATTGGATTTGAGACGAAAATAGGTTTCATTAAATGTAATAATAAACATTTTCTGTTACCTCTTTAATCTCTGTGCTGTGGGCAATCTAAAGATGAGGAAGATCAAGCATATAAACTGACAATTAGAGAATAAAATAGAAAGTGGAATGTGAATACTGGGCATATGCCAGGTTGTGTCATTAATATAGTCATTAATCAGTGGACAGGAGAATTTACAAGGTGCAATCCACACAGCATAACTTGTACGATAGGGGTCAAATACAGATTTGAAAAAGAGTTTACCCTCAGAGTTCAGGGTCTACTAGCAATGACAGAAACACAAAGGTATAAACTGTAATACAAGTGTAAGCGACAGTGCTGTGATAAGAGGAAAGTGCTATAGGAGCTCAAAGTGAGGAACCCTTATCAGTGCCAAGCCAAGCTTCACCGGCAGGGGACATTTAGTCTTACAGTACAATTGATAACGTTATATGTGGCTTAATAAAAGGGGGAAAAATCCTTATTCAATAATTATATCCCAGGAAGAGGAATTGCCCTCCTAGCAATCAGGGAAAGGCAAGCAAATACACTTTTCAGCTGTGTTCAGTAACATCTTAGTAAGAAAAATAAGACTGAGTGTCCTTCAGAGTTGGAAATTCTCCTCTAGGTCTAACCTTCCGTGATGTGAGCTGAAAAGTGATCATCATCTCTTGTGTGGGTTCAGGATCTCTACCATTACGAGGAAAATGGAAGTGCAGCCATTCTTACTTGGCACACAGAGTCTCGATTTACTATCTTTGCTCCTCATATTCCACTTATAATTGCTTTGTTTCTATGCACACATGATAAATGTAGTTGTGCCTGTATTATTAGTGGGTAAAAGCAGTTTAGAATAACACATGAATGGCAAAATGACTTTGCTCATGCACCAAGGGACAGGGCCTACATGGGGCCTGCTATCAAGAAGGGCTCTGAGGATGTGTACCATAGCCGATTAGCCCAGAGTGGAAGAAGACTGGAGGACAAGGGCCCCACATTTACCAGCTCTGGAGCTACGAGTGAAGACTTAGGTTGGCTGACTTGGATTCCGATCTGGACTATGTCATTTACCAGCTGTATCTCTTTACACAAGTTGCTTAACCTCACTAAACCACTGCTTCCTGTCCTGTAAATTGGGACTGATAATTGTATCTACTACAGACACACTTAAAATAATAATTACATATGATAACACAAGTAAAGTGTTCATCACAGTGCTTAACCCATAAAACCACTCTGTAAGGATTAAACTGCCATGTGGCTAAGTGAGATACTACTTATAAAGTGTTAGCATACTGTAGACCAAAATGAATAATAGCCTTAATATTAACTGCAGAAGTTTTAAGAAACAAAATAAGTATTCTCCTCCCACAGAAACACTTTGAGGCTTAAGTGTACTGGTATCATAGTAATTGACTCACTCACTCATTAATTCACTTACGCTACAAATATTTATTGAACAACTACTGTTTTTATTTTTTACTGAGGTGTAATAGACCTATTAGTTTCAGGAGTACAACATGTTGATTCAGTATTTGTGTATACTGGGAAATGAGCACGGTAACAAGTCTCCTTAACTTCTGTCACCATAAATAGTTTCAGAATTTTTTTCTTGTGATGAGAACTTTGAAGATATACTTTCTTAGCAACCTTAAAATATTGAATACCATATTAACTATGGTCATCATGCTATACATTACGTTCCCATGACTTATATATTTTATAGCTAAAGATCCGTACCTTTTGACTCCCTTCACCCACTTGTCACACCCTCAACCACCACCTTTGCCAAGCACCAATCTTTTCAGCTATGCATTTGGGGGTTTTGCTGTTTTTGTTTTGTTCTGTTTAAATTGCACATGTAAGTGCAATCATATGGTATTTGTCTTTCCCTCCCTAACTTATTTCAGTTAGCGTAATGCCTGCAGAGTCCATTCATGTTGTCACAAAAGGCAGGATTTCTTATTAGGTCTGAATGACTATCACCTAAAAGACAAGAAATAGCAAATGTTGGCAAAGATACAGAGAAAAGGGTATGCTTTTGCACTATTGAGAATGTAAATTGGTACAGCCATTATGGAAAACAGTATGGAGGTGCCTTAAAAAATTAAAAATAGAACTACCATACGATCTAGCAATTCTGCCTCTGGGTATTTGAAGAAAACAAAAACACCAATTCAAAAACATGTGCACTGCCATGTTCATTGCAGCATTATTTCCAATAACCAAGACATGGAAACAACCAAAGTGTAAATGGATAAAGAAAATGTGAGATACACACACACACACACACACACACACGCAATATGATTAAGCCTTGAAAACTAATGAAGCCTTGCCATTTGCAACAACAACGGGGATGGAGCACCTATTATATTTTCATTCCAAATACTATGGGCGAAATAGAGTGATGAAATTTTTGCCTTCATGGCACTTCTTTTCTTATATACCCAACAGTTCCACATTTAAAACCAGCCTTCCTACAATCAATCAATGCTACTCCAATGTACAAAGAATAAGTAGCTGTTGTATGTATCTGTTACCCTCATACTGTCTCTGACATGATGGGCCTATAAATTCTGACTTATCAAAGATCTTTTCAAAACAGAAGTGTCTTAAATTCTGAAATTCACCCCCACAGTATCCAACTACTTGATTTTTGGCCAGGAGGAAAAATAAAACTTCTAATCACTCCAGTTCTTCAGGGGACCTGGGGAACTACACTGAACTGTTTCTGAAATGTAAGCAGCAATCACAGACATTTGTTGAATGAGGTGTTGAGAAGGTTCATCAGTAGAATCCAAACTTTTCCTCCACATGCCCAAGCCCCTGGTATATAATTCTGAAGGCTGCTAGAATTAATGATTTTCAGATGACTTCAGTGCTTATCAACCCATCTGAAGAGGGAGATTAGGGCTATTTTTTTTCTCACCTCTAAATGCACCTGATTTGGATAAACCGTAGATGCATGGTTTTCTAAGAAATGGACTTGATGAGATCTGTATTTTAAATACAACTTTATCCTGAATTTCTAAAGGCAGCATATACCCCAGTCTTGAAAATAATGGGGGGTTAGATTCTTTTAAATCTTTGCTGAAAATAGATATTTTAAAAATACTTAATTTAAAATACTCTAGTTTTATTTTTTTTTTAAGATTTTATTTGTCAGAGAGAGGGACAGTGAGAGAGGGAACACAAGTAGGGAGAGTGGGAGAGGGAGAAGCAGGCTTCCTGTGGAGCAGGGAGCCCTATGCGGGGTTCAATCCCAACACCTTGGGATCATGACCTGAGCCGAAGGCAGAGGCTTAAGGACAGAGCTGCGTGGGCAACCCAATACTCTAGTTTTAAACTTTATTATTTTATTGCTAGCAAGCTAGCTGTTTTGATTTTCTCTAATTTGAAAAGGACCATTTCAAAAATAATCTCTAAGATGCTCTTTCCCCAAAACTGATTATAACAAAGTATTGATGTTGACTTTGTAAACTCTATTTATTAAGGAGTACTATATGAATTCTATCCAGAGAAAAATAATAGATTTCAAAATTTATTATGTACTGTTTGTAAAAGAATAAATTCAATTATTACAGAAGAAAATTAGGTACAAAGCAGAAAAGATTCATTTGAGTATGTTTCTAATAAAATTATAAATGCTTACATTATTAACTTCAAAGTGTAGATTAAGGCTACTAGATGGCCCTGACTTGTAAATCAATATCAATTAAAAATAATCATGATCAGACAACTAAACCAAAGTCTGTATTGCTGAAAAAGGGTTTGCCCTAGTGACAGATCATTGCGACAACCTCTCACGCCATTGGGTGATGTTTACCATATGTCCCATGATTGATAGTCAGATTTAATGAGTTCTTACAAGCAATTAAATAATCAAGAGTTCCTGCTGTTACATGGCATAGCTTGATAGAACAGTGACAAATGAGAGAATATCTACAACCTAATCAAAGGGACATATTTCCTTGGGAACAAAATAATATTATCCACCAGTGCAATCAAAGGACAAAAGAACATAGAAAGGACACAAACAGAATGAGATAAATTATGTCCTCTTTTCATTATTCTGACTGCACAGTTTCCATTTATTGAGCCCTATTAAATCAGTAAGAAAATTAGCCTTGTTAAATATGTTTGACTTATTATAGATGGTTAGTTGGTGCATATATAGGTAAGGATATATACATATTATACATATATCCCCTTAACCCTTTAAAAGAAGCTATTGGTAAAAGTTACTAGCAGTAAAATGTATCACTCTCGAATTCTCTTAAGAAAAATATACCAAGAATAAAGACTAATAGGCAAGCCAAGAAGTGCAAGGCTGCCTTAGGAGGTTTTCCTCCAGTCTTCAATGTTAAATGTTACTCTACTGGACCCCCTCGGTGTTCAACCCAGGTAAATGTAACACACTTTTGTTTTTGCCAGTTCACCTAGAGGTGTAAAGTTACGATAAAATGATCTATTGCCTTTGAGGATTCTCTTCCTTAGTATCATTTTCTCCACAGAAATTTCCCATAAATTTCAAATAAAATGTCTCTCATCTATGGAGTACTTCATGATATGATTGTTTTTCTTTCCCGTATTGTTAGGAAAGTACAGGGTTCCTATTCTATTACATTTTGATGAACTAAAAATTTTTATGTCAGTTCATGACATACCAAGTGATCTATTTTTCTACTCCTGCTTACTCTCCTAAAATTTAAGTAAATAAGTAAAATAATAACAAACGATTGTTATAAACTCTGTGCTGTTATAGTATATTTGCTTATTTTGTGTAAAAAAATCCATTTTTGGCACATTGAAATGCAGCTTTTAATAGCTGTCGAGTCAAGTCTTAAACAAGTAAGGGACAGAGAGAATTTGAATCCTTGTGTTTTCAAAGTAGCTCTGTAGTAAAGACAAATGTTTCAGAATCAGATATGCCTGAGGATGACTCTGACTTTGTCACTTACTAGCTGTCTGACTTTAGACAATTTATTTATATTCTATAAACCTCAGTTTCTTTAGCCAAAAAAGGGGGAGCATAATGTGAGATAATTCATATAGCATGTTACACTGATGAAATTATTTCATCAGTAAATACTATTTATTCAAACGTAGATTGGCCATTTAATATGGATCAGGATATATTCAGCGCAAGTCTAGCCCTTAAGAAATTCACAATTTAAAGGAGGGTAATACTTAAGTACATAGTATATTAGAATACAGTTTGCCTGCCTGTGGTGTTTGTAAGAAAAGGCATGGTGCAACCTGAGCAAACAAGAAGCATGGCACGTCTGGGCTGGGGTAGGACTGTTAAGGTAGAACCTCCTAGAAAAGCGGAATTTTAGTCAGATGAAGAGTGAACTTAATGCTGGCTCGTGAACCAGAATATAAATCAGTGTGTTAAACTCAGGGAATATGACTCTGTTTGATGGCAGCTCAGGAAAACTCTGGGAATAGTGAGTGCTTAAGCTGAAGAAGTTAAGCAAAAAGCATATCATGTAAGATAGGCCAAGATGTTTGTCCTTCATCCTGAAAACTATAAAGAAAAACTGAGGAAAGTTAAGCAGTAGGGTAAGAAGGAACCCCAAAAGGGAACTATCCCATTAAAATCTGGGGGCAGCAATCCCAACTAGAGATGATGATAACAGTAGTAAGGATAGAGAGGGCTAGACAAATTCAAGACCTAAAAAAAAAAATTATTCCTACTATGTGAAGATTGCATGGGGAAAGTGGAGGCTGATGGTATGTTAAGAATTATAGGAGAAACAAATTCTGGGAATGGAGGTATTTGTTCAACCTTGACCATTCTGAAATTCCTATGAAACGTCCAGGTAGGGATTGGAAGCATGCCACCAGTTATCTGATAGGGTCTGCAGCTCAGTAGAGAAATTGAGGCAGGAGAGGCATTTCGAGGCCCTGAATGGATGTCAGTTAAAGGTATGAGTAGACGGGATTAACAAGGGAAAGTAGAATTGAGAAGATGGCCAACGATAGAACTCCAGACAGTATTTAAGTGTTAGGTAAAGGAAAAGGTACCCACATAAAAGGTTAATAAGGAGTTACCAAGAAATAAGAGGAAAGTCAGGAGAGATCCATTTCCAAGAAGTTAGGGCAACAATGAATCAAAAAAAAAAATGTTCAACGCTGTCATAAAATAGCAGAAGAAACAAGGAAGATAATGTTGTACAATGAGTATTATACCTTTGGTTATGACCACATTAGATTGTTTTGCTCTCTCGTTTCTTGAGCATTTGGCCGTTGTACTTGTCCTGGCCACTGGGAGTAACCTGTTTCTGTCTGACCTTTGATGGACCCCTTTGTGGGCATAAAGGTAGGGTTTTCCCTCTTGATAATGAGGCATGGAATGCCAAAACCTCTGGTACTCACATGTGCAGTATTAGGAAGTCCAAGGGAACTTAATGCCCTGTGGGGCTCACCTTTGACCAGTGGGAGACTATATTACTTTCTTCTTTTTTTAACGAACTGCCCTAAAAAGCAGTCATTTAAAAGCCTCTCATGAGGCAGTCCCAGGAGAATGAGCAATTTGTACTTTATATCCAAGTGCTGGACAGGGAAAAAAAAAAATCACATCCTCTTCTTGGCTCTCTGTCCTTCTCTACCACACGTCTTTTGCCCCTGTATTCCTGCTTCTGGGGCTGAATTTTGTAGTGCACAAGTAGTTCTTCATCCTTCGCTTCAGGCTCTGTATTTTGGGGAAATCATGCTAAGACAGATAGTACTGCTGGAATCAGAAACATCTATTGTAAGTGCAGGAATTCCATGAGATTTAATACTGACATGAAAATAATTTCTATTTTTCCTTGTTATTAACATAGCATCAAGAATCCTGTAGCTAAAAACAGAAATTGATGAATAGATGGCCATGAAACAGACAATAGAAGCTGCATTTAGAAAAAAATTATAAAAATACTAGAGTAAGTTGAAAAGCCAGAAAAAAATACTTAGCCAAAAGAGAATTCAAGTCACATTTCAAGGGAATTTGAAGTAAATATTCAGGAATTTTAACCTGCTAAAGGAGGCAGAGGAAAATGAATACTAGGGGATGTGGGAATGGTAAGCCTAAATTTTCCTCAAGAATTAAAGATAGTTAGCTTAAACCAAGTGACTTCACTGTCTAGCTTTCTACATGCTTCTCAAAGTGTGGTGGCGAAATGAGCAGTATCAGCATCACCTGGGAATCTGACAGAAAAGCAAATTCCTAGATCCCACCCCAGATGTACTGAATAACAAATTCTGAGGGTATATCCCAGAAATCTGTATTTTAGCAAGCCCTCCCCGGATTCTGATGCATGCTGAAGATTGAGAACCATCGCTATAAATAAGCATAGTCTGTTTCATTGGGGGTAAAGAGTAACTCGGAAAATGGAAAAAATATTTCCTGTCTCTGAATTCCCAGAGACTTTATATATTTTTTTTCTTGACATTTTGAAAACAAGGACAACTTGCTGGAAAAAATTGATAAAATAGTCATATGCCTGACTAGCTATTGTGAACGTTAACCTCTCAGCTCCCAAAAGGAACGAGAGCAATGAAGGCATCCCTTACCATGGCCACCTGGCAGAGTATACGATGAGCAAAAATCACAGAAAGC
Organism: Ailurus styani; assembly: GCA_002007465.1. Lineage (NCBI taxonomy): Eukaryota > Metazoa > Chordata > Mammalia > Carnivora > Ailuridae > Ailurus > Ailurus styani. The sequence goes on from LNAC01000758.1 coordinate 341,210, forward strand.
TTTTTTAGAAACTGGCAATCTAGTTTCTGTAAGGAAAAACATGCCTATGTAATATTGGAAAATTGTTCAATTGATGAAGAGTGAGGAGTAGTTGCAATTTTAGTTGCATTTTAAAATGCCTTAGACAAGGTTCTACACTAAAGGCTATTGATCAAATTGAGTCAATAAGGGGTTGAGGGGGATGTTTGGTTATAGGTAGGAAACAAACATTAAAACCATCAACTCTCCATTAGGTATATGTGGGTTTTCTAGTTTGCTGGTCATCTATATTGAAGTATCCATTCTGAACTCCTTCTTCCAGTCTTAATTGATGGATCCCCAAGGAATTAAAATAGGTATCAATACTCACTAAACCAAAGGTTTTTAAACCTTTTAAGCAGGGGGGACAAACTTCCATCTCCCTGAATTTTTCTCAAAATGAAAATTTACCCAGAATTGTTCTATATAAAAATTAAGTATAGAATTGTTCTGGTCTGCCTTTAATGACCAACAAGGTCTCTTCTCAGTAGTGGTTTTTAAGATTAGCATGATGAGAAAACATGCCATGCACACGCTAAGTTTAATTCTGGGCAGCCTGCGAGCTAGCATGTAAGCAGACTTAATTTTTTTTCCTTCGCATTTTTTAAAAATCTGCATTACATCCTTTTTTTTGAGATTCAGTGTGTTCCCTGTCAGGCATTTCTACTTCATGGCTCTGACCCGCAAGCTCCTGTTGAAAACTGAACCTGGCGCAATCAGGCAGAACAGCTGCTCCCTGGGCACCTGGTGTGCAGTGTGGTAGGAGAGGCCCAGCGCAGAGGACCTTCCTGCTTGTACGCTCAAAGTGGGGCAGATCTAGTGAGCTTTCTTCTCGCCTGATTTATCTCGAGACAGTCACTCTGTGTCCTTGGACCCCCTCAAGGTGCAGATCAGGGACAGGATTCCCAAATTAGGCCGATTTTTTTCCTATTTCATAATGGTCGAGTGGGTAGATTGTGAACAGCCATTGACAAGGGGGAGAAACAGCCGAGCCAAAGCAAAATGAACAGCGGATCAGTGTCACTGGGCAGCCCAGTTCCTCCCTCTCCTCCCTGGCCACTCCACATCCACTCCACTGTCTTCCAGGTCCTGGGCTAGATGAGCTGGGGCAACTGCAGCCGCCTCACAGAGAGTCAGACCTGTCAGGCTTCAAGTGAGTCCTCATGATACTCACAAGCAGCTTTTCTTTGAATAATCTTATAAACATATTAAAACTTGGATATTACCAATATGCAAACATCATAGAGATCATCCTTGCATAATTCAAATAATCAGTTATGACATAAAACAAACATTCCCAACATTTTCTGGTCTGTGTTGGATAAATAGCCATTAATCCTGTACTGTGTGCTGAATCATAAAATGTAGGGTTATGAAGAAGACAGTTTTCATATCATATGTGACACTTTTTCATGTAACTTAGTGAAATATTCAACCACATTAGACCTCTTAGACTACTAGAGTTAATAGGGAGTATAAGTTTGCTTTAATGAATTACCTACTTTCTCAAATTACTCTGAAGCCATCTTAACTTACCAGGGCATGAAAATACAGGACGAGGTATGTGATTACAGGTTAAACATATGTGTCTGAATACAAATCTAGGAGTTGTAGATGATGCAACTCAAAAGAAGAAATTAAAACTATAAAATAACTGAATATAGAGTATATGAAAGAATAGGGAGAGGAGCAGAATAAATTGTATATTCTTCTAAGGACATTTTCCATGTAGATTTAGAGAAAAGTAGTTAATGTATAAGGGGCAGTACAGAGATCAGCAGCTGGCTCTAAAATATTATTGTCCGTATACAAGATAAATGAAAGGTAAAAATACTAAAGTTCAGTAGCATTAAAATCTTTGAATCTCTCAGAATCAATAAGTTCACAAAAATTACACACCTCATTAAATTCTACACAGATTGCAAAGCTAGCTATAATGTAGAAACAGGCAGACAGTCTGTCTCAATATTATTACAGGAAGGGTTGGTTAAATTAATAGCTTCTCATTGATTAAAAAATCTTGCATTTTACATGTTCTTAAGTTGGTTCCCACCATTACCTTTCAATAACAGAATGAGTCTTTGGAGATATGTGGTTATATTGAGCTACTGAAATATAAAGGTAGGCAAAAGATGTTTACAATATCCTATCATTGTTTCCTGTTATAAAATGCTATCTACCTGAAAATATAAGATGTTTGCTTCCATATACTCTTAGTGATTTTTCCTGCTTAAAATCTCCTGCTAAAAATGTAATTAGCCTGTAATGATAACTAAGCATAAAATATTATTACTCCATCATAATATTCCTAAGTAAGACATCATTTCGTCAGGTAATATACTATCTGACATTGCATGTGCTAAAGCCACTGGGACCTTGTCCATTTGTAATCATTGTACATTAGGAAATGCTTTCCTACCAGACTCCAAGTCAACTGCATTTTTTATATAATCATTCAACTCATTTCCATTTTTGCTCAAAAGAAAACTTAACGAAACATAGTAGTTCTAGGACTTAGATTTTATTATGAACGTGAATTCATCTTAATGTATTGACTTCTATCCAATAGAAGACAAATCTTGGTTTTTTTTTAATGCACATAATTCTTTATTCTTAATGCAGTCTGCTTCTTCCCTTGAGGGTTTCAATACATAATTTATCTTGGGTGTTGTCAAGGATATGGAAAACATATTTATTATGTGCAGTTAAGTTTATTTAAGTTTGAAAGGTTTCTTCAATCAGAATTTACCTGATGATACTGTCGTTAGTACATTTGGTCTCATTATTTCATCCCTTGCACAGATGTCTTCAATTACATATGTTGCTATCTCAAAATCCATTCGTTGACTCTGAAGCAACATCAAATTATATTTATTTGATAGTCTTGTATAATTTTTAAGTACCTTTTAAGGTGTATTATAAATTAATATATTATGTAAACGATATAACTGTCCTATTCATATACTATATAATTATATATTTTATGTGTGTATACATAAACTCTTGAAAAGATTAATTGAAAACAAGCCTCAAACTGAGACACATTTCCAATCACAGTCTATTTCTTAATGAAATTTACTTGCAAAAGATATGTATAAGCATAAAGCTATGCAGTGCCACAGTAGATTATATTCCACTATGATAGGAAATATTTAAATGCAGCAAGGTGAGTAAATACGAAAGATTTAGGTGTTTTGAGGTTAGTTTGCTTATTCTTACATATAATTATGCTATATATTTTAGAAATGTATTTTAGAAACTATTGAACATTTTAGAAACTATAATTAGATTTTTAGAATAATCTTGTGCACAATTTCTGCACATTTATCCATAATCAAATGTGAAGACACTAAAATTTCACATTTCTTGATTTTGGGGAAAAAAATCATTGCCAGCTCCTCTTTCTTCTCCACTAAAGAGAAAAATGTTTTATATGACAGAATGATCTACTATCTATGACACTGATGCTTTACTGAGCTTGTTTATCATCTAATGTGGTGTTACTGCGTTTCATGTTTTGGATTGAATGATGTTTGCCCAAATTGTATAACGTTTGGAGATTACATAAGAATGGTCATATTGCAACCCATTAACATTTGGGTTGAATAACAATTATCAATTCTAATTGGGGGTTGGTGCATATGTCAAATTCTTAACAACTAAAGGCCATTGAGTTCATGGTGATCATGCTTTTTCAAATTATAAATAGCTCTGTGCATACTTGACATTGTTGTTAGAGCAAAAAAAGGAAAAAAAAAATCGTGGCCAGCCCACACAATGAGGTGAGGATGATTATTTCATCATGAAATTGAAGCCTGTTTTGTGTTTGCTTACTTTGTTATATCTAAACCTAATCTTTCAGATGGTGATCCTAGTTGTAAAAGTTATTACATGATGACATTCATTGCACTTCAGTGGAAATTCAAAATCATTCCTGAAATCTCAAAATACTGGAAACATTAAAGAGATACATTTTGCAGACTTAACATTTATAAACTTACTTCACTTAATAAAGGGTACAATCAGTTGGACATTTTTGTTTGTTGTGTTAAATAATAGACTAGAAAGTGAACCCGAGGAAAAAAGGCACAATTAAGGAATTTTTCACCTTCCACTGAAGTCACCAGTGTAATCACAGAAAATATCTACAAAAAATAATCTAATGCCAAAACCACATATTTATATACAGTTTTTTTTCCTCCTCAAAATACTGAAAATAGTATATGTGGGAAAGCTTTACAAAATAGACTTAACTGACAAATTAATTGGTGAAAACATCTGAGATAAGTTACCTAATTGTCACCATGCGGAGCAAATTTCTCTTTCTTTGTAGTAAATACTCATTTTCTTGTGCTCTAGTGTTCGAGACAACTTGGATGTATTGCTATACAATAAATAATTCCTTTAATTTTCAGTGAAAATTGACAAGGAAATAGTAAATGAGAACAATGCTTGTCAAAGACTCTGCTGTGCATGTGATTACTGAGGCATTGTAAATATTACTTTGGCATATTATTTTTGTTGGAATAATAAAACTACTGCTATGGATTCAGTACTCACTATGCGTCAGACACTGACTAAGCACTTCTATTTCATCAGTGTTAACCCCAACAAAAGCACACTATTATGGTGCTCACTGTACACATGGGGCCATTGAGACCCAGAGGTTATGTAACTTTCCCCCATCATATACCTAGTTAGTAAAAGAACTGTGATTTGAATGCTTTTATTCCAGACCTATGCTATTAACCACTGCCGTGTAGAGAGGAGACTCTACAAGGATGGTCTGAGGTCTACTAGAGATCTTTTAGTGTCCTGTAAACCTTGTTTTGCTAGTGCTTTATTTGGTTCTTTCAGTTTAATAAGTAATAATTCCATAGCCCTTTACTGTCCACTTACTCAGAAGGGCTATCTTCTAACATGCTAAAATAAGTTAAAATTGGACTTATTGATATGCTATATATTCATAAATGGACATTAGTGCTGGAGTTAACTGAGAAGTCTGTTTCTGAGTGAGGTTGTCACACAGCTAGGATTTCCAGACTTAGTGAACAAAATATGTTCCTGAAGTTCAGTCCAGCAACCTTAAATAAGATTACAATGTCCCTTTGTGTGTGTAGATGGAATCCCTGCAATTTTCAGGAAAAATGCATTGTTAGTTTTGTACCGTGTCATGTTCTGAATTGGTTGCCATTCCAAGTTCTTTCCTTTCATGCTCTTTTAAGGAAGTTTGTGGTAAACAATGAATTTCACATATTTACATTTTACGATCTGATATGTTTTGACATATGTATATGCCCATGTCAACAACGCAATCCCGTCAGTGAATTCCACTCACAAAAGTTGCTTTCTCATTCCACTTAAGTAATGTGGCAGGGGGGACAGTAGGGACACATTTCTGGTACACAGGGTATGAATGACCCGCTTTCTGTCCCTATTGATTAGTTTATATTTTCTAAAATTGTATGTTAGTGGGACCAAACAATATGTACTTTTTTTGTCTGGTTCTTTTCATGATTTTTATTTCATTTTTATTGATTTTTTTTCATACTTCTTCCTCACAATAGACTTTGTTTTCCTTTCTTTAAAAAAAATGGTTACAATTTGAATTTTACCTTGTTGGGTGCTCATATTTTGTATAATACTGTATTCTTCTAAATACCTTGAGCATTTTTCTGATGGGATTGTTCCTCAGATACATTTTGTCTATTTTTCTGTTTGTTTTGGAGGAACAAGAACAGAATTTAGCCTAATGTTATTTTTCCCTTACTGCTGAGACAAGATCTTGCTGAGTGCTAACCTTCCCACCCCAATTGAAAAAAAAAAAAATGGTGGCTTGTTTGGCTGCTATTGGCAACAGGTATTGCCTTCTCTAATTCTTTTTGGTTGGCCTGTCTTCTAACCTAGAGTAGGTGCCTGTGAGGCATACACTGATCAGTTTTCAGCTAAATACTTGAGAGGACCCTCTACAGATCTCTTGAGCTTTAGCTCTGTGGAACTCTTGTCTTTGGTATTCTGTTTTATAAACTCATACTGGTCCATCCAATTCTGAGCTCTATGCGTACAACTCAGGAAGACTCATGTTCCTTCCTGGTTCTCCCTGGTGGTTCTGTGACCTAAAAAAAACCCCAATAATCTGAGCAGGGATCATCACATCTGTTCACATCCTGCAGGAATAAGTGGTTTTTATTGTGTTAAGTCTAATGACTTTGAGAACCACTCTTTCATATATTTAGTTCAGTTTTTAGTTTTAGGGTGTTTTTTTTTTCCTTTTGGTTAAAAACCTGAAAAGGCATTTTTGGCAAGAAGGAGGTGATTGGGTCCTGCCCAAGCATTGGAGTGGAGTGCCTGGACAGAAACTGTAGGTGAGAATGCATGGCTAGGAACATGAAAGCAGGGATTGACTGGAGGGAAGCCTTGTGTGGTGATTCCCTCACATATGCAATAATAATATTGGGGTATGAGGGAGGGAAAAGAAATAAGATATTGAAGTACATTCCTGGTGAGACTGGGGGAACATAAAGATGAGGAATCAGTAAGCTTTTACCATAAATATCCAAATACTAAGGACTTCGGGCCTTGTAGGCCATTCGGTCTGTGACATCACACTTATTCTGCTGTTGGGAGTTTGAAAAGAGCTACAGACAATGCACAGTAAATGAGCAGGGCTGTGTTCTACACATATTTACATATTTAATTATGGATTAAATTATTGAAATTTGAATTTCATATAATTTTTGTATCAAATAATATTTTGAAGTTTTTAAAATTTCAAAATGAAAACATATTAAGTTACAGGTTGTGGAACTATAGGGAGAACTGTATGGAGTGGGAAATTCCATTTCAAACAGGATAGAGTAAACATACTTCCTATTTCTCTTTTAGTTGAGGAGAGCAAAAAACCTAAGAAGACTCAGGAAGTTAGAAGGCCAAAGACTGGCTAGGGAACTTAGAACCCAAGGAATGGCATGGTGGTTCTCAAGGTTTTCTTTTTGACCATATATATTTTGAACTGGGTGTTTAAGAGGCCGACAATTCAGAAACATTGACAAGGAAAAACAAAAAAGCCCCAGTAAAGCCTAATCTTTCTAACCAAAGGACCAGAAGTGAGGCAGCTTACCAAGATAAACAATTTTTTTTTAAATACTGTCATACTCAGGCAACACCACGGAAAATAAACGTAGGCCCCCCAACCCCATTTCTGCCCCAAAGATAAATGGAAAGCCTCAACTTCATTCCTCAAATGTAGTGAGGGATTCTGCCCATTGGTGTTGGAGAAGATCAAGTGTAGAGGCAGGACTTTAATCCCTGCCTAGCAGTAACGAGACCTCACCCTTGCCAGTAAAGGCCATGCAAGAAGTAGTGATGAGATGCCTCCTTACATATAGGATATCAATGGAAGACAAGTGAGGAACCTGAATTTTCACTCTAATCTAGCAGTAATGCATTAGTGGTTTCTTTTTCTCATTGTTGTAGTGTCAGAAACATGATGCTGAAAAGGAAGATCCAGAATCACGTAACAGAGTAATAAAAATGTCCCTACAATATAATAAAAAATAAATCATTATGCCAAGTACCAGGAAAATGACAACTTGAATGAGAAAAGATAATATACACCAACACCAGGGTGACATTGGTTTTGGAGTTACCTAAGATTTTAAAACAGCCATCATAAAAATGCTTTAATGGGAAAGTAAACGTTCTTGAAAAAAAATAAAATTTTAGCAAAAAAAAGTTTTAACAAAGAAATTGGAGGTAGAAGAACTGAATAGAAAATTTAGAACTAAAAAAACATAAAAACCAAGAAATTAAAAAAAATGGGTGAAGTAAATAGCAGAATGAAGAAAACGGAGGAAAGAATTGGTGAACTTGCAGAAAGAACAATAGAAATTACCCAATTTCAACTGTAAAGATGAAATAGTATCAGCTTTATTAACTTTTTCAGTTCTTTCCCTATCGAATAGTTACTTCATTGAATTTAATCTTGGAAAATAAGTGTTAGTAGCTCCCCGCTGGCAAATTTTCCTATAGATCTCATAAAAACACTCCCATCCCTATACAGATACTCACATGCACACATACAAACAAATGTACACACCAAGTTCCATCCCACCCTAACAACCTTGGTCAAAGAAACAAAATGCCTGACTATTTTCATGAAAGGAATGGGAAGGTAGGAAGGTGATTAAGGAAAAATACATCTAGACCAAAGCCGAAGGTCATGGAGCAAGAAACGATCTTCCTATGACATGGTATGGAATATTGTTTGGGAAGCAAAGTAGATACCACTGAGGAAGCAAAATAGTAGTAAGAAATAAAAGAAGTAAGAAAAAAGATCATAAATATAAGACGGTTTAGGAAAATTGCAAAATTGTCCCTTTTTGTTATTAGAATTCTGAGTCTTATTATTAATTTCACTGGTTCCTAAATTGCCTCCAACAGGAAAAAGATTAGTAACAATGAATACACCCTCTTTCCAAAAAAAAAAAAAATCATGCCAGAGATAACTGGATTCATGACATCAGTTTTCTAGTCACACATCAGGCACTAGTTACATCATTTAAATAAGTGACTTCTTCTAAGGTTGACCTCTCTCCAGAAAAATTTGGAAATTTCCTACAACCTGAGACTTCTATAAATTTTATGCATCAATTAGTGTGATCTTTTAGGCATCAGTGTTCCACTTGGGAGATAAACAGTGTGGTAGCAGATTCCTTAGTGACCTGGAAATCACATCCTTACTATGACTAGTCCCTTTCCCAATAAGGTTGAGGACAAATTTAGGAGTTACCAATACACAGAACCAATAGCATCATGGAGTTAACAAGAAAATACAGAAGACAAAAATTTAGTTCTGATTTCTCCCAGTGATGAAAATTGGAGTGTGTCCAGTGTTAATTGAAGACTTAAAATTTATTTTTCAAAACAGAAGGATAGAAGAAATCCTTAGCATTGATATACAATAAGGAAAAATCATGACTATGAATTAGTAAGTGTTTATTGTGAGGTATTGTGCTGTCCGCTCTATGTGAATTATTTCATTCAATTCTGAAAGAATTCTATGCGGGATCTCAAATAATTTGTCCATTTTTGGATGAGAAAACAGCAGCTTAGGGGAATTAAATAATGTGGCAAAACATACCCACCTGGTAAAGAATAAATTCAGCAGAAAGCTCAGCTGATTTCAGAATTGGTGTTCTTAACAATAACTTGTTTCCTTCCAAAACAAGTGTTCACACTAAAATCTGGGGATTGTCACAGTGGATAGGGGAACTGTGGAATGCAAAGAGGATATCTTCTCAGGATTTGAGGCAAATAGACCACCCAGCTAGTTGGAATCACCCCCAAATTTTGCACGAGCAATGATGTTTTTATCAGGGTATGCAGATGCCCCACTTTCACTCCACCTTTTCTACCACTGATCTCACTTGTACTACAACTCTTATGGCATTGGAACAAAATCATTCATTCTGCAACTAGAAACATTCCTTTAAATGCAAGGTCCCTGTAATGCATTGAATTAAATACCCTTTTTTAGTGAACGGCAGGAGGGCTGTTTTCTAGAGAGGAGATGATGGTGGTTAACGAGGAGCAAAGGAGTGAATAGAGAAGACGCTGTACTAGACAACAGCAAAACCTAGCTGCAAATAAGAGAAGGCAGGTGGGCCTAAGATAAACTCAGCACGGTTTGCAATTGAGATGAGAGACAATCCAGTAAAGAGCAATTCCATTATGACAATCAAATTCAAAGACCTAAGTCTGTAGAACTATGTAGGTATTTTTTGGAACCGTAATTATAAAGACCTTGGGAATAGATGTGTTCAATGGTTATTCAGACATGAGCAACAAAAGAACATTATGTGAACTTTAGATAGGCAGCCTCTTGTGATTTATTTCAAAAGAGTTTCCAGAGAACATTGTGATATTCTCTGGCTGGCTTTTACAGTTAAACCAGTCAGCAAGTTAAGGATAAAGACCACTCAAGTATTATTTAGAAATGAAATAGCTATGAAAATGGATGTAGTTGTATGTTAAAAAGACACCAAGACATTTTACGTCAACTAAGTTAGCTCTAGGGACAAGAATAAATGAATACAGATGTAAGAATATATTCTGGTAGATGTAGTAGTTTCACAGAATCTTGGTGTCTGAGAGTATGCAAAGGCCACTGAGAAGATAGTTAGCTGTCAAATACCTGTCATAAATATCTATCAAAGTAGTATTTAGGTTGCCTGATACTTGAACACATCAAGTGAAAGATAACATCTTAGGGCCAAGGAAAAGCATACAGAATCTAATTGCTCAACACAAAAGAAAATGGAGAGAGAAAGAAAACAACCAAAACAGCAAGTTTAATCAAAATAGTTTTCAACCTTGCAGAGAGATAAAGACAGAGTTCAGAAAAATTAATGAGTTTGACCATTCAATTTAGAAAAATAGCAGAAGGGGGTGGAAAAGTGAAAGAAAAGAATATAGAAATCTACAACTTTCATATATGAAAAAAGTGGCATATACAATGGAAAAAGAAATAAAAGCACAATTGATTAATGAAAATTTTCTTGCAAGAAAAGCAATAGAATTTTAAAGAGGCTTTAGTAAGTATAACCTAAAATTAATTTCCAATTCTTAAAGTCACATGTTTGAAATCTGAGGACCCCTCCTCTGTGACTGACCATGTGATGGGGCATGGTGACAAGTATAACCCATATTCTATCTAGTAAATAATACTGTGAAATTTTCCATTTACATAGATAATGTTAGTATGAAAATGATGCCTGGTGCAATCTCATTTTGGAGACTGACATTAAAAAATAATAATGAAAAAAAAATTTGGTTCAAGCCAACCTCTCCCAAGTGTATTTGGTCATAACCCTGCTGTGAAACATCTACTAAAATCTCAAGAATCACTAGAGTATTTAAATAACACTAGATTAGGGAAGTATATAAAAGACATTTTAATGCATTCTTTTGAGGAAGAAATTTCAGTTTTATGACTGATGACAATTTCTAAATCTTGCATGAATATGAGAACCCAAACAGAACACAATACTGTTGTGTAGTTCAGGAGACAATTTGGGCAAGATGTACTAGCATTTTAAAGATGGAATACCACAGAGAGCACAGCTACACAGAAAAGCTACAGAAAACCTTTCAGTCTCCTTAAATTTTTAGCCAAATAGCAAGATGAGCATGCACCGGATAAAAATCTATGATGCTGCACCATTGACTTCTATAAAGAGAACAAATAGAAGAAGCTTTAAGCAACCATTTCCCAGAGCTTACTTATATATCATTTAAGTTTTCACCCTCCAGAACCAAGAGACTTAGTTGATTATAAGGGACAGTCAATATGTGCATATATGTAGATTAGTATACATATGTATACACGACTTCCTCATCTGTCAGCTAAAAGGACCTAGAAGCAATGATAGCGGGGTAGCAAGAAGCACAACCAGTGTCCAAATTGTAATTTTTAGTACTATTCTCTGTTGAAAAGAACCAGGACTTACTAGAGAAATAGTTGATGCTACAGTTGGGGTAGGATATATGCAAAGTGAGCCTGAAATGGAAGAAAGTAAGAAAAAGATAAAAAAACAAAATATCCCCACAAAAACCTAGAGTTAGGATTTGGGGGATATGTCAAAGGGGTACAGAAACCTACAAAAAGAACCTGCAGTGATCAAGGGTGGAACAATTTATCAACAGAATCTAGTATTATAACCCAAAGTATGAAATAAATATCCATGAGCCTATACTGATAAAAATATCATATAAATAATATTGAATATATGGAAGAGATTAGACAAATATTCCATGCAGAATAATTTCATGTAATCACCTTCAAGGAGATGAAACATAACCCCACTTTTTAAGCTTGGGCTGCACATAGTGACTTGCTGCTAAAGAGCACAGTCCGGAAAAGGAGGAAGAATAATTTTACAGTAGAGAAAACTGACAAACACTTCTCAAGTGGGGCGATCAAAGTTAACATCAACAGAGGTTATATTGATACTATGTACTCTTAACACTATGTAATGAGAATTTCACTTTATCTCTAGGGACTTTGTTTCAATAACACATTACTTCTAATCATGATAAAAACATTAGAAACATCCCAATTAAGGCACATCCTGACAAATACATCCTACTGACACAAGATGTTAATAGGGTAACTAAATACAAGTTATACAGGAACAAGTCCTACTGTCAAAATACTTGTATAAATCTAAAACTGCTCTAAAACTAAAAGATTTTAGATCTTATTACAATGTATTTTTGGGTTTATAAAAATGTGGAAATAAAGTGCATGATAGAAATAGCATGTACGTGAGGAGGGAAAAGAAAGTATGCTATGTTAATGTTCTCATATTACAAGTGAAGTTGGATATCACTAAAACGCAACTAATAACACATTAAAAAACGAAAAAAGATCTTATGGCTCCAAAGGAAAATAACAAGATGGTAGATTTAAGCCAATCATATCAATAATTACACTAAGTTCAAAGGATCTAAACAATCCAGTAAGACGTAAAGATTTGTTAATTTTTTTCAGTTTTCTTGAAATATACTTCATGTAAAATAATGTATGAGTTTAAGGTGTTCAGCATAATGATTTGATATATGTATGTATTGTGAATTGATTACCACAATAAGTTTAGTTAAAATCCATCGCCATTCAGAGTTTAAAAAAAATACTCTTCCTTATGATAGAAACTTTCCAATCTACTCTCATACCAACCTTCAAATATAAAAAAAAAATTATTAGCTATAGTTATTATAATGTACATTACAACTTAGAACTTAGTTATCTTATTTCAGGAAGTTTGTATCTTTTGACCATCTCCACATAATTCTTCCCATCCCTCACCACCACTCTGGCAGCCACAAATTTGATGACTGTATCTATTAGGTTTTTTTTTTTTTTGGATTCCGTATATAAATGAGATAATACAATATTTGTCTTTTTCTGACTTCTGACACAATGTCATCAAGTTGCATCGATACTGTTGCAAATGGGTGGATTTCCTTATTATGCTAAAGTGTGTGTGTGTGTGTGTGTGTGTGTGTGTGTGTGTGTGTGTGTGTGAACATTTTCTTTATCCGTTCATTTAAGGATGGATGCTTACTTTGTTTTCATGCCTTGGCTATTGGAAATAGTGCTGCAATAAAAATGGTGGGTGCAGACATCTCTTTGAGATACTGATTTTGTTTTCTTCAAATACATAGCTAGAAGTGGAATTATTGGATCAGGTGGTAGTACTTTTTTTAAATAATAAACCTTCCTACCATTTTCCACAGAGGTTGTACCAATTTACAGTCTCACCGGCAATGCACAAGGGTTTGGTTTTGCCCACATCTTCATAAGTATTTATTTCTTCTCTTTTTGTGATAGTGATTCTAAGGTGTGAAGTGGTATCTCACTGATTTTAATTTGCATTTCCATAATGATTAGAGATGTTGAGTGGTTTTCTTTCTTTCTTTCTTTCTTTCTTTCTTTCTTTTTTTTTTGTTTTTGCTATTGATTTGTATGAGTTCCTTAGACACTTTGGATATTAACCCCTTATCTGAATGTGTAGTTTGTAAATTATTTATCCCATTTCACAGGTTGCCTTTTCATTTTGTTGATTGTTTATTTTGCTGTACAAAAGCTTTTTAGTTGGATGCAATGCATCTTTGATTTTGTTGCTTGTATTTTCATGTCTTATCCAAAAAATAATTGCAAAGACACATAAAGAAGATTTTTCCTTAGGCTTTCTTCTAGAAGTTTTATGCATGTAAGTTTTTAATCTGTTTCAAGTTTGATTTCATGAGTAGTGTGAGATAGGGCTCTACTTTTATTTTTTTCCATGTAAATATCCAATTTATCCCAGCACTATTTACTGAGGAAATGGTCTTTTCTCAATAGAGTATTCTTGACTCCCTTATCAAATGTTAGTTGCCACATATGTGTGGCTTTATTTCTGGGCTTTGAATTTTGTTCCACTGGTCTTTGTGTCTTCTTTTCTTTTTCTTTCTTTCCTTTCCTTCTTTTCTTTCTCTTGCTCTTTGTTTTCCTTCCCTTTCCTTTCCTTTTCTTCTTTCTTTTTCACCAGTACCGCACTGTTTCAACTACTATCACTTTGTAATATCATTTGAAATCAGGAAGGAAAATGCCTCCAACTTTGATATTCTTCCTCAGAATTACTTTGGGTATTTGTAGTCTCATGGTTCCATACAAATTTAGGTTTTTTTTTTTATTTCTGTGAAAAATGCCATTGGAGTTTCCATGTGGATTGCATTGAATCTACAGATGGTTTTCTGTAGTATAAATATTTTAACAACTTAATTCTCTCAAGCCATAAACATAGGATATCTTTCCATTTACTTGTGGCTTTATTTTCTCTCATCATTGCTAGTATTTTCAATGCCAAAATATTTCACCTCCTAGGATAAGTTAATTTTTTTTAAAGATTTTATGTATATATTTGTCAGAGAGAGAGAGTGTGTATGCACACACAAGCAGGAGAGCAGCAGGCAGAGGGAGAAGCAGGCTCCCCAGTAAGCTTGGAAACTGGGGCTCCATCCCAGGACCCTGGGATCATGACCAGAGCAGAAGGCAATGCTTAACCAATTGAGCCACCCAGGTATCCTGGTTAAGTTTGTTCTTGATAATGTTATAAATTGAATTATTTCATATTTTCAGATAATTCATTGTTAGTATATTACAAATGGTACTTAGTTTGTCCTTTTTATAAATTGATAATTTATCCTGCAAATTTACTAAATTTGTTGATGAATTCTAAGAATATTTTGGTGGAATCTTTGGGATTTTCTATATATAAATTCTTGTCATCTGAAAATAAAAAAAAAGTCACTTCTTTTCCAATTTTGATGACTTTTATTCCATTTACTTGTGATGGCTAGAATATCCAGCACTATGCTGAATAGAAGTGGCAAATGTGGACACCTTTGTCTGGTTCCTGATCTTTGATGAAAAGCTTTCAACATTTCACTTTTGAGTTTTGTTTGCTGTGGGCTTGTTATAGATGGACTTTGTTAAACTGAAGTACATTTCTTCTAAACATAATTTGTTGAGAGTTTGTATCATGAATGATGTTAAAGTTTGTCATCTGTTAATTTAATGATATACATCTGTTGATAGGCTAATATGATTTTCATCTTTATATTACTACAATGTGTCACATTTATTGATTCGCATATGTTGAACCATCTTTACATCCCAGGGATGAACCCCACTGTCCTGTTGCGTGATACTTTCAGTGTGCTGTTGAACTTACTTAGCTAGAATTTTGTTAGAATTTTTGCATCTATGTTCATCAGGGATATTGGTCTGTAGTTTACTTGTGTCCTTACCTGACATTGGTATCTGTACTCCTGGCCTCATAAAATAAGTTGGGGAATGTTTCCTCCTCTCTGAATTTTTGGAAGAGTTTGAAATGATTTGGAATTAATGTTTTTAAGTGTTTGGTAGAATTCAATAAAACCATCTGATTCTGGTCTTTTTTTGTTGGAAGAATTTTGATTACTGAGTCAATTTGCTTATTATTGGTCTGTTCTAGGAATTTATCCAGTTTTTTTCTAAATTTATCAGTTCGTGGGCATATATCTGTTCATAGCAGTCTTTTGTGGTCCTTTATATTTTCGTGGTATCAGCTGTACTGTCTTGTCTTCCATTTACTTTTTTTTTTTCTGATTTGGATCTTCCTTTTTTTCTTGTTTAGCTAACTGAAGGTTTACTGATTTTGTTTACCTTTTCAAAGAACCAACACTGAACTTTCATTTTTTTTCCTTGTTTTCCTGTATTCTATTTTATTTATTTCTGCTCTAATCTTTATTATTTCCTTCCTTTTGCTAACTTTGGCCTTAGTTTGTCCTTGTTTTCTTAGTTCCTTTAGATGAAAAGTTAGTTTGAGAGAGTTCTATTTTTTAAATGTATGTATTCATAGCATCCATAACTCCTCAGAACTGCTTTTCCTGCATCCCATAAGGTTGATATGTTGTATTTCCATTTTGGTTTATCTCAAGATACTCTTTTATTTCTCTTTTAGTTTCTTTGATCTATTCGTTATTTAGGAATGTGGGGTTTAATTTCCAGATACTCATGAATTTTCCTGTTTTTCTCCTGTTACTGATTTCTAGTTTTAGACCATTATGGTCAGAAAAGGATTTGAATTTTTTAAACTTGTTAAGACTGGTTTTGGTGCCTAATATAGGATGTATCCTAGAAAATGTTCCATGTGTGCTTGGGAAAAATGTGTATTCTGCTGTTATTGGGTGGAATGTTTTTTATAGGTCTATTTCATCCATTCTATAGTGATGTTCAAATATTCTATTCACTTACTGGTTCTCTATCTGGATAATCTATATATTGTTGAGTTGTGGTATTAAAGTCCTCAACTATGTATTGCTGCATATTTTCTCTTTTATTTCTGTTTGTATTTACTTACTGTATTTAGGTGCTCCAATATTTATGGATGCATAAATATTTATAAATATTATATTATTTTGGATAAATTGATCCTTCTATCATTATATAATTATATAATGACCTGTTTTTTATAACTTTGATTTTGTCTGACATAGGAATAGCTACCCCTGCTTTCATTTGGTGACCATTTCCTTGAAATGTCTGTTTCTATCCCTTCACTTTCAGTCTATGTGTGTCTTTAAAGCTAAATTGAGTCCCTTGTAATCAGCATATCATTAGATCTTGTTACTCTATCTATTCAACCACCTGTGCCTTTGAAAAATGTAATCCATTTACATTTTTTTAGAGAGGGGAGAGGGGCAGAGGGAGAGTGAGAGAAAGAATGCCAAGCAGGCTCTACATCCAACATGAGCCTGATGTAGGACTCAGTCTCATGACCCCTGATATCATGACCTGAGCTGAATCAAGAGTTGATGATTCAATAACTCAGCCACCCAGGTGCCTCTGTAATCCATTTAGATTTAAAGTACTTATTGATAGGTAAGGATTTACTCTTGCCATTTTCCTAATTGTTTTGTTTTGTAGATACATGTTTCCTTATTATCTTGCTGTCTTCTTTTATAATTTTTTTTATAATAGTTTGCTCTGACGTCTTAATCATAACTTTTTAACCACTACATCTTTTTTCTTTGTGGTTACCAAAGGCTTACAAAAAATGTGTTATATTTTTTAACACCCTATTTTAGTTTAATATTAACTTCTATAGCATTCTTTAACTTTATATTTACTTCCCCCCTTTTATAGTTCAAGTTATTGGTATTATAATTTATATATTTTTATATGGTATACCTAATTACAAATTATTATGGTTATTTGTAATACATTGTTTTAACTTTTAAACTAGAACTATAAGTAAGTTATGGACCACCATTACAATATTAGTGAATCTGACTTTAACTATCTATTTACCATTGACAGGGAGTTTTATACCTACATTTATGTGTTTTCACAATGCTAATTAGCACCCATTTATTTCCATTTGAGGAACTCTCTTTAGCATTTCTTGTAAAGCAGATATAATGATGATGAACTCCCTCAGCTTTTGTTTGTGGAAGTCTTTATCTCTCCATTTATGAAGGACATCTTTGCCAGGTATAATATTCTTGGTTGACAGGTTTTTTTGTCTTCCAATAATGTGAATATATATCATCCCTTTGTCCCCTGATCTGAAGACGTTCTGGTGAGAAATCAATAAAAAATAAATCATCTGCGAAAAGCAGAGTCAAAGCAGGGACCAAAGAAGAGAGCTCCTTATTGATCAAATGTTACACTGAGTAACTTTCTAGAGCACAGTCATGACATTGAAAGAACAATGTCATATTTTAGAGACAGAAAAGTTTGTATGCCTCTGTGGAGAGTCTCAAGTATGTGGTCTTTGGAGTGTTGATGACAAACACGTGGTTTGTCAATATCAGTTTATCCTTATAATTGGATTTTAAGGTCAACAAGGGACAACAGATCACTAGATATATGGGGAATGGGAAGATAGAACACAAAATAATTTCTTCTTCCTATAGTGGCATTATATCACTTATCCCAAATTGTAAGAAAAAAAAGGAAGTGACCAGATCTGGCCACTGGAGGCAGGAAAAAAAAAAAAGGTAATTCTTAACCACTTTCTTCTCTCTGGCCCCATCCAAACTCCTTTTTCAGTTCCCCTGTGTTCTCTTCCTTCATCATTATAAACTAGGCAACAGATTACTTCTTGTTTCTGCTTTGTTCTTTAATACCAAATCCATTTAGTTTACTAGATACTGAATTTTCTACAGCAAAATTTCCTCTCTACCTTTACTAATCTTATCTTTGTCCTTGTCCAGGTCTTTAGAATTTCTTACCTATATAAGTGTATTTCTTCATTCATTCACCCAATATTTATTAATCACCTATTTCTTTCTTGGTCCTGTGCTAATCATGGGAGAGGTACCTTGATGAAAAATGTTCATATGTCTATTCCTCATGATGTTCATGTGTTGTGGTTAATAATGTCAAGTTTTTAAGCACTGATAAGTATGATTGTGAGGAAAAAGAGAGGTTTAAGGAAGTCCCTAGAAGTCATCTATTCTAAGCTTAGAATATGCACCTTCTTTGAAGATTTGGTTCTAAACTAATATTGAAGGATGTGGTAAGAATAAATTAGCCAGAGGGAATGAAAATACCTAAATGTAAAACAAACAAGCAAAAACAAACAAACAAAAAAAACTGAATTCTTTTTAGAATGTATGTCAGAATAAAACAGTTTTAAAAAGTACTTACAAAAAATATTTAAAAAGTATTCACTTAGGGATGTGATTATGTACAATACATATATATCTTACATATATATGTCTGCAAACACATATAATATACACACACACATATACATGGAAATATACATATATGTAACTAGAGTAGTCATCCTGTTTAGAAATACATATATTTAGGTGACTATCTACTGGATTTTAGAGAGCCATGACATTTCTTCCTATCCAAAGGGAATTTTGAAAAGAAAAAAAAAGGAATTTTGGAGGAAAAGTGCTACAAATTATTTACTTTCAGAAACAATTCAGAGCCATATGGAAAATAAACAAGATAACAAGGTATGGCAAAGTCTTTCCTGTGTTTGCTGATGAGTAAGAGGGCAGCTCCATATGCTTTCATGTACATTACCCCAGGAGGACAGGGCCATATGTTCACACATACGTCAACCTTTTTTGGCCTTCTGTATAAGGCAGTGTCCCAAGGGGTATATTGAAAGGGAAAAGAGAAAGCAACCACAACATGATTATTAGGTTGTGGTGTGTTTCCTCTGTTAACAGATTTTGTTAGACCATCACTTCAGTTGGCGAGCACCCAGAACAGCTGCTTTACCCTGAAGCAAAGGTCTTTGTGATAGTACAAAATCTCCCCAGTGAGTGAGACAGTGGAGTGAAGGTGATGTGTCCTTTGGGAGTGGACTTTTGCTCCCTAGTGTGGCATGAAGAAAAGTAATAATTACCACCTAGGACTTAATATTCACAGAATTTTGTTCTTACTCTTTTTGTCAGCCTTGCCACCAATTCTTATAAAATGGATTAACATCCATTTACATGTAACTAAAATCTTTCATATTTAAGAGAGACTATGAAATTTTAAAAACTCTGTTGGTGAAAGTCTCTTTCATTATAATTTAGTGATTAAATATCGATGTTTAAATATCAAAGTTGATTTCTGATTTCTTAAGCTTATATGCAGGCTGTACATATATTATAGTTTGGGCCAGATTTAGATTTTATCATTCCAGAAAATGGTAGAACCAAGGGAAAATATTTCACAACCTCAAAGAAAGTGACTCATCATGCTTCAGCCTGCTGAAAAAGTAAACAGTTTTACTTACCTTGAATGAAGGCATCAGGAATTATTATAGAGCTCTTCTCAAAGTGCTTTGATCTTTTAGCTATACTTCCTTTATAAAATATGTAAATACATTAACTGTACTTTGTACTAGGTTTGAGTTTTCCTAAATTTAAATCATTCAAATATACTGAGAGAGTTAATAATATGTTATTTAAGTTTATATTTCCCAATCCATGTACATGGAGAAAGTGTTAAAATTTCATAAATCCAGTTCCCACTTTTGCAATTAATGAAGCATAATTATTTAAGGCTGTTTTTTTTCCATTCTGTCTTTTACATTCCTGCTTCCATCAAAAAGATACAAGATTAAACCAGTAATCAAGTGAGTGTCTCTGTTGAGTAGTTTAAGTTCTGTGTTACAAGAGAAAATTTGAATTTCAAAGTAAAAAAAAAAATTGTCATTGTTATTTTTAGGAAAAAGTAATTTGAGGTAAACATTTGGAAGAGTCTTTTATTGTTGCAAAACTCTGAAGTATTTTTCTGTGTTTTTACCAACAAAAAATAGATAATATTGTCGCTTATTTTACATAAGTAAAATAAAACTCTTAGGAAGGTTTTACAACTATCCCACATAGCTAGCAAGCAGGGAGTACCATGATGTAAACTCAAAACCACTGACTGCAGAACTGAAATTTATTTTTGCCACGATACTACGTTGTATGTTAGGTAAATGGATCAATGTTACCCTTTGTTTTCTCACACAGACAGAGGAACAGTTCTGAAATGGAACTGAGAAGTCTCCTCTAAAGGTCCAAAGATACTGAGTCCCAGTCATCCATCTATCTTCTGTTATTTCTACCTTCAGGTTTCACCCCATGATCCTTCATTCTTGTTGCTTATGATTATTTCTCAAAGCAACTTCAAGGAAGCCTTAATCTCAGGCTCTGCTCTTAGATACATTTTCTTATGTGGTAGTCAATAGACAAACCTATATGACATCCTAGAAAAGGCAAAACTGTGAAGACATATCTAAGACACTAAATGTGTCTTAGATACATTTTCTTGCATCTCACTCTTCACTTTCCTTCCAGTGCCTCCCAAATTATGGTCTACCAAATCATCTATTTGCTCATAAGACTTTGTACCAGACTCTGTTTCTTGGGAAAGCTCAAATAAAATAAATATCTATTTTTTTAATTCGCTTTTCTCCATTTCTCTCCCTTTCCAGTCTTCCTTCCCATGCCCACCTCCCATTCCTTTTGGCATCCTTTCCCTTCTTGATAGGCACTCAGGTTTCCCATGGTCTCTCTATTTTCCCTTTCTATCAAAATCTGCCCTCATAAAATATATTTGAATTCAATTTACTCTGAAGAGTAAATTACCAATAAGGTTCAGGGCCTTAGGTGCCTTTGTGGCAATTGCACATTAGCACAGGGGCCAGACAGTACCCAGTGTTCTAAAACTTTGATTGTAGAATTTTAGGCTTTTTGTTTTCCTTTGCTTTTTCTACCAGGAATAAAAGCTATTTAAAGGTTAGTGATAAGAGTAGGAGCTTGTCTAAAATCATGGCTAACAAATACTCTGGTGTTCCTCTTGGCAAAACTCTGTAATTTAAAATAATATATATTTAGATAACTTTTATCAATATGCACGTACTGACAGTTTCATTTTTTGCATCCAAAAAAAACTCAAAAGCCCAAAACTTTATAAAACATTTTCTACTTTTGCCCCTAGGACCATACTTTCTTAGCCAACGTTGTAATTTTGTTCTGAATACTTGCAATGTTCCTTGGTAAAATTAGTTATTTCATGATACATAACCAGTTGTCTACCATACAATATTTTTTAAAAGAACAATAAAAAGTGCTGGGACAAGAAAAGCAACTCATTCTGGTAAACAGAAACCAGAGTCCCTAGTATACTCAATATAATTAAATGGCTCTAAAAAAGATCATTGCAATTCCCATGAAGAAACTCAGATGGCCAATCTGATGCCACAGTTTGTACGTTGTGTCACAACTCAGATTCTGTGTGGTAAACATGGCATCGGTTTTACTATTGGCAAGAGTATGAGAATGTGGAAGAAGCTGTTAGAGCACACAGCCTGTGATGTTTTCCCACCACAGTCTGACTTGCTCAGATATCAAAGTGCCAGAATAAACAGGAAATCCCTCCAGACAAGTATCATCAGAGCATCCTGTTCCTAAAATGCCTAGAACAGTTTAGTAAATAAAAACAATAATTTGAAAGATTCCATCTATTCCATCTATTTGACAGTTCTTCACTGATCTCTATGTGGTCTCTCAATAAAACAAATGGAAATCAATTTTTTTAAGTTAGAATTTGCTCTCAAAGTTGAAGAAAACCTGACGGATGCCTAAATACCAAGTTTAAAAGGAGGGTTTAAAATAAATTGAAAATCAAGAGATTCAAATGCTTAAAGTAATTTTCTGTGGCAAATATACATCTTTGTAAAATAAACCCACAGACAGCTAATTTCAGAACATCTCCTATATCCTTGCTTTGATTCTGACAGAGATAGTAGAGAACAAGTGATAGTCTCTGAATAGTTGTTCAAGTTTTTATACTTGAAATGAGGAGCAGAAAACTGATGTAAAAGAAATAAATATATTAACTTTAATTTTACAATTACTTGTTTTTAAAGAAAATCTCCGCCTAAAGGAGTTGAAACTTATGCCCACACAAAAACCCGCACACTGATGTTTATAACAGCTTTATTCATAATTGCCAAAACTTGTACACAGTGAAGATACTATTCACTAGGTGAATGGTTAAATAAACTGGAGTACATCCAAGTAATACAATACTATTCAGTGCTAAAAAGAAGTGAGCTATCAAACCATGAAAAGACATGGAAGAAAATGAAAATCATATCCCTAAGTGAAATAGACAAACCTATATGACATCCTAGAAAAGGCAAAACTGTGAAGACATAAAAAGATCAATGCTTGTCAGGGGTCAGAAGGAAGAGATGAACAGACACAATACAGAGGACTGGGAATATCTTGACAGTTGTGCTTTTATTTTTTTTTCTTCTGTTAACCCTAGTGTCTGGCATAATAGCTACTGAATACAGTTTCAATAAATGATTGCTAAGTTTTTAATATAGTGGTAAGCATACACTCAATGAACATCAGTAATTTTTTTTAACATCAGTAATTCCTATTGGATAGTTGTGGAATACCACCTTAAGTTATCCCTTGGTTCCATGTTGGTTTATCACCTTTATTAAGATAAAAACATCAAGGGAGGTGATAGCAGATATCAGACTATATACATATATATACTACTATATTTGTTATCTTTCCTTAGTAAAATTATAGTTCTGCAGATCAGAATTGATACTGGGTAAATAGAAAAATTATAAAGAAACTAAAAGGGCATTAATTAAGGGTATTTAAAGATCTCAAGTGCATGGAGAAGCAATGTACATGCTGCTAAATTGGACTATAAAGCTACATAAAAATATATATATTTTACTTTATAAAATCCCCAGAAGTATTCATTTGTCTCCCAAATAAATAATACTTACTGTCTTGATACATTCAAAATTTGCGAGGTCCTTAATTTTTCAAAATAAAATTTTAATGTGAGATATTTTAGAAATAAGTAGGTTATTTTATTTGTTACCTATGGTACCATACATATTACATTTTTTGTAATTGCTAAGATGTTCATAAAACTGATACTGTATTTTTAAGAATAAAAATTCCCCAGGCATAGTAAATAAGAACCATCTCCAGGTTTTAATTTCTCAATTTAAAACTGATGGACATTCAGTTGAGTAGCAAATTTTTTGCCCAGTATCGATAAACTGCTATTGGATGAACTGCTATCGATGACTACTATTGACTTCTTGAACCAATTAAATAAAAAAAAATTGTGGGCTCAATTATAATAAACCAATGTTTTGTACAGCATAGCAGAATACATACTCTGCTTCCATTTGAGGACATTATGATGTCACTTTACTGAAGTATCAAGAAATTTACCACTTGACTGAATCATACAGATCTTTCTATTCCCCAACAAGGTAGGAATCATTTAAGGATAGCAGAGTTGAGAAAATAGGCAAATTAATTTTCGAGGACCTGAGATTCTAGTAATGATCCTAGTGATAATCTAATGTGATTCTACTGGTGAAGTATGTTGAGGAGGTTGGTCAAGTTTTAATTGAAATTTCCAGCTGGTAATGAAGGAGAGCCAAGTACACAGTCTTTCTTGTGACTTCATCTGTTGCTAAATCTCTTATTTCTCTTTTATAAACAGCAAAATTCCTTTCCTCAAAATTCTTAGTTCATACTCTAATCCAGTCCGTGATAATCTTATAGTTTAAATATTTCAGTAGACTATCAGCAAAGTGAATCTTTGCTGTTAACCTGTCAAAGCAATTTGTAGTGTCATTGACAAAAGCCTCAAATAATGCATGACAAGAGTATATGTCATACTAGATATTATGCTCTTTTTAAAGACAAAGTTTAGTTCATGGAATTGAGTGAAAGTAGTGATATGAACTGACCTCATTTTTATCCTGAGCTTTTGCTGCCCCTAATAATAAAGGTGATAAAATCTAGTAACATTAGCATACTGTAAGGGCTAAGAACCAGACTGTGGCATTAGGCTTTCTGGGTTAGAGGCTTGGCTTCTTCACTTACTAGCTGTGTAAACTTGGACATGTTTCTTAGCCTCTCAGTTACTTAGTTTCTTTATAGGCATTATATTATGTACTTTACAAAGTTTTATTGGATTCAATAAATTAATCCACATAACACACTTAAAACAGTACTAGTCATATAGTAATGCTATATAACTAAATGTTCAATAAAACATTATTTCTTCCCTAAATTATTAATATTTCTCCTCAATGTGATTTCTATAAAATAGCTGTAAAATTCATTTGTCATATGATCCTAAATTAAATGAGCTTTAGTCTTACAATTTGGAGTTTATATACTCAGCATTTTATCTGTGTTTCTAGACATTTCTGTATACTGAAGAAAAATTTTCTTTGAAATTATAATGTTGGTTATAACCCATATAGCAGTATAATTTCTTGGCCCTTTACTGAATACAGTCATCACCTGAATGTGAATATAGTATTCTTCACAATTTATTTGGGCAGTTCTTTACTTACTGTTTCTGTTATCTATTGCTTAGTAACAAACTTCAAAACTTAAGGGCTTAAAACAAAAAGTTATTATTTCTCATGTTTTGATGTGCTTACCATCTGGGCAATTATTTCTGGAATCATCATGAAATTGTGGTCATATGGCAGCCCAACTGTAGTAGATGGATTCAGAGGGCCTCACTAACATATCTGGTGCTCTGAGGAGGACTTCTGAAATGGCAGGAGGTGGACAGGTTTTCTGTATCCTCTCTCTCTTTTCCTTACTCTCATCCTCCAGATCTTCTTTGCCATGTATCATCTCATCTTCAAAGAGACTGACATCTCAAAGCAGTTTCAATCACTCCTGCAACATTCTTTCCATTAGAGAAAGTCCCAAGTCCAGCCCCTATTCAAAAGGAGGGGAAATAGACTCTAACTCTTGGTAAGAATAGTAAAGTAATTTTGCAAAGCAGTATGGTAGGAATTATTATACCCATCTCTGAAAATCTACCACATTCTGCCTTTTGGTCACACTAGCTTGCACCCTTCCCACTTGCAAAATACACTCTCTCCTTCCAGTACACTGTCTCTAATCACTTTTTGTCCAATTATGACATTAGGCTCACCATTTAGTCCTATGTTTTGACCCAGGTCTGAATATGGGTAAGGATCCTTAGGTATTTCTTCACTATGTTTCCTCTTGATCTGGAGACCTGTGAGGTTGAAAGACAAGTTTTCTGCCCCTCACACACCCAACATGCAACAAGAGACAAAGAGAAGATAACCTCTGTAACACACTGTTCAAAAGAGGAAAAAGTAAGGAGGTGACCAAAGGTCCGTAGCAATTCTGACATCTATATAGCCACATGTTTTCTGTATTCCAAAGCCCAGATTTTCTTTTTCTCTGACCCAGGAAGCCTTTCCTAGGCACTAGGACACTCCATGTCTAAATCCCTGTGCCTATAGAACTCTGTCCCAAGATTTTGATGTGAATGATCCCTATCTTCCCAGCCTTGGATCAGAATTGAACTTTGCTTAGTGATTGATGCTGAGAACACTGTCAGCAGTTGATCTTTCCTTCTCATGTTTTCTTCTTGGAATTTACCACATTAATGATTATCTTCAACGTTGATTTATTTACCTGCATATTGTATGCTTAAATACATATAAAAGCTCATAAAAGCACAAAGCCTCTTTATTTCCTATTCACTGAATTATTCCCAGAATTTAACAGAGTCTCATACTTGAGAGATGACCAATAAATGTCTGCTAAATGAATGAATGAGACCCTACAACCACCCTATGAAAGAGAGGTTTCCCTGTTGCAAAGATGAAGAAATTGAGTGAGACTTAAATAGGCTAAATAACTTGTCAAAGTTTAGACCTATTCAAGAGCAGAACCCAGCTTAATCCAGCAACATGTTTTTTCTATAATTTCCCATTCTTTATAAATGGAAATAGACTATGTGACCTTCTGAAGGTTGACATTGTTTTGGAATCTTCTTCTTGCATCACTTCACCATTTCATGTAACTTCAGGTTATATTATATCAGACAACTCCAGAAGAATGCCAGTGACTTTCACCTTGCTCTCCCTTCTGTTTATTGCCTTTTCACAGACAGTGTATATTATTTAATAAGTGAGCAAATGGAAACTGGCAGATGAACTCACCCTACACTAAGGAAAAAGACAGGAAGCACATGTTTTCTGCCTAATTTCCAATGGATTAGCCTCAATTGGTAAGAATATTTTTTTGGAAATATTGGAAAGAATATCTTTCCTGATTCTCCTTATCCTTAGAGATTGTTCACTCATTTATGTAATATCTCTATTTTGATTTCCAAGCATATGCTTCTACAATGTGTAAAGAGTTTCAAATGTGAAAACAAAAGTTTTATATTAGTCTTTCCTTAGAGATGCATCATCATTAAAAAAAAACCCTGAAGTGCTATTAATAGAATTGCAAAAGTCCTTTAGAAACTAAAACCCCTATCTTTCAAAGATTACCTGAAGTTTGAAAGACAGATAATCTCCCTTAAGCACACACACACACACACACACACACACACACACTCCTAAAAGGAGAGTGCAAATATATTTCAATTTACTATCATCATTAATAAGCACATATGAGCACCTACTATGGTCCTAGCACTGCTTTTAGTAATTCTTATTGTATACTTAACCTTGCAACAAATATGCCATGTAGTTATTTGCAGTCCTACTTTTAGGTGAGGACTATGGGTCCCAAGGGCTAATGTTAACAATTCCAACTCAGATTTGTATTTTTTAAAAGTTCATCACACCAACCTTAAGAAGTTGTAATTTCATCCTATAATATGAAAACTAGTGAGACAATATAATTTAAAGCAAAAAGTGAAATCAGACTGCTGATGTTCACCAGCTCCATCAGAGGAGAGAGCAAAGCTTTGCTCTCAGGAAGGATGTTTGTTTGTTTGTTTTCCTTCTTTTCCTGAAAAAAGTAACAAAATCTGTTGCCCAAGAAAACGTGTTTGGGATGATTGATCATTACATAATAAAATTATTAATGCTTGCTGTAAACACTGCTGACTTTTTATCAGATCAACTAAACATAAAATTAAACATAACACTTTTTCCATTCAACTCAAGTAGGCTTTTCCACCATTGTTACAAATTGTGTAGTACAAGTTAGCATACTTTTAGTAGCAACTCACAGACTTACCAATGCAGATTATTTGTTTATAATTATTTAAATTCAGTTACCCAACATATAGTACATATTTAGTTTCAGATGTAGTGTTCAATAGCTTATCAGTAGCATATAATTCCCAGTGCTCATCACCATGTGCCCTCCTTAATGCCCATCACCCGGTTATCACATCCACCCACCCACCTTCCCTCCAGCAACCCTCAGTTTGTTTCCTATAGTTGAGTCTCATGGTTTTTCTCCCTCTCTGATGACTTCCTATTTAGTCTTTCCTCCCATGGAGCCAGGGATTTCATATAATCAGCTACTCTAAAATGTTATTAAAAATATGAAAATTATTTTTGCTTCACCTGAATAGAAATGTTATAGTTTAACTTGAGTAATGTCTATGCACTGTGGTCCATACATGTAGGAAGGATACACATTCTTATCTATACGACTATTTGAATTGGGTAATTAGAATAAACTTTATGCCCATTAGTTTCTCATCTATATAAGTGGTACATACCTTATAGATTATTGTAATTAATAAAAAAAATCCATGAAGAGTGTTCACAGTCCATGGAAAATGGTAAACAAAATAGAATTAGGAGGTATTACAATGGTCTCCATTTTGATTTTTTTTAAAACAACTCTATCAAGGTTTATTTTATGCATATAAAATTCACCCATTTCAAGTGTATGAGTCAATGATTTTAGTAACTACTGAGTGGGTGCGTCCATTAGCATAATCCATTCAATTTTATCATTCTTATTTGAAAGTTTTGATTTACATTAAACATCTGTAAAAAGAAAAAATAAGATGGTTGTCAATATTAAATGAGACTTAATAGAGACGTATATACATATGTGTAGATATTGTTACCTCAGTAGATAGAAAACATAATCTTTCTCTATCATATCTGAATTGAATTTGTGAAATAATTACAATTTCTTCAATAATTTAAGACTTTCCTTTTCTAGGGGCGTCTGGGTGGCTCAGTGGGTTAAACTTCTGCCTTCAGCTCAGGTCATGATCCCAGGGTCCTGGGATCGAGCCCCGCATCGGGCTCTCTGCTTGGCAAAGAGCCTGCTTCCCCCTCTCTCTCTGCCTGCCTCTCTGCCTACTTGTGATCTCTCTCTGTCAGGTAAATAAAATATTTTAAAAAATATTTTCCTTTTCTATTCCATGAACTTATGAACAGTTTTCACTAAACGATACTCCAAATTGTGTGTATGTGTGTGTGTGTGTGAAGAACCAACATTTCTTTCCAAAGTGAATCAATATAAGTTCCTACAAGAGAAGCCAGATTTCGTGTTGTTTCCATTGTGGAAGGTCCTGAAAATGTTGACCTCATCTTACTCTGCACTTAGTATTAATAGCCAAAAATATCACTAATTCTGAAAAGTATGCATAGGAAAAAAGAAATTTACATGTTAAGTTTAACATTCATACCCATGATATATGCAGTCTTTATTATATATATTTGTATTAATATATATATTTTATGTATAGTCATTATCATATAAATTAAGGAAAGGAGGCTAAAAAGGTGTATATTCTGAATCCAAATGTAAAAGAAACAAACTAAAAGAACCTCTTGAAATTATATTTACTTAGTTTTCAAAGGTTAGTAAGTCTCACTACTTTGACATATGGTTGCTTTTTAATGATTTTATTACCACTTTACTGGTACAAGGACATGGAAAAAATACCATTCAGTGCTTTGCTTCCATTAAGTAACAAAATAAAAATCCTAAAAATATGAAATATAAGACAAGTGGAGAATCAAATATACCAATCCTTTCCTCCACTAGACCCTATTGAGTTTGATTTTACTGCCTGTTTAAAGCACCGAGTTTTCTTTTGCTCTGTTTTAAATTTCTTTTGATGGTGTGGTCAAAGTCACTAGTTAAATTTAAGATTATCTCACTCCAGTAAGGACTCTAATTATAATTTTGAGTATGTTAAATACATACCAATTACATATTAAGGGCCAAATTCTGGCCTTGAATTTAAACAGAGAATTTACACTTCAGTTAAACCTGAACATCTAACACATTTCTTACAAAAAGTCTTTGATGCTGAGGTATGTATACATGCACACATAATATATAGACATGCACACATAATGATACCGCTGTCTAGGGACTAAAAATATTTAGTTAAGTATGATTTGAACTGGGCATTAGGTGTCACCAAAAGTCTTCCATGACAATCTTTCTATTTTACAAAGAACTCTCAATACTAAAATTGAAAGACTCATGGCAGATGTACTTATAAGAACTAAAATATCATAAGGGTAAAAACTTCTGTTTTGAGAATACTTATAGTTTTTCTTCATGTCTTAAGATTCCTTTAAAAAGAATAAGAGATGATTCCCACAAACAGAATGGTAGAAACAGTTCACCAAGCGAAATTGGCCCCTTTGTTGGAAATCTTAGTAAACCATTTTGGGTGGCAGGGACAATGGTAACAACAAATACCTTAAAACTGTACCAGATAAAGTTTAAATATCTTCCCATTGGTAATAGTCTTCAAGTAGGCTATTTATGTAATAAGACACATCCTTGATTTTCATTTAAAAGTGTTTCAGACAGAATGTGAGACTATTTATTCTCACAAAACATAACTTTAAAAAGAATGAGACCTAAGAGAGGTAAAAACATACATTCACACAAAAACTTGTACATTAATGCTCATAGCAGTACTATTCATAATAGTCAAAAGCTAGGGGAAAAAACAAGTATCCATCAACCGATGAATGGATAAGCCACAATTTGCTATATCCATAAAGTGGAATCTTATTTGGCCATAAAAAGAAATGAAGTATTGATACATACATAGGTGAACCTTGAAAACATTATGCTATGTGAAAGAAGCCAGCCAAAAAAGACCAAATATTTGATTAATATGAAAGTCCAGAATAGGGAAATCTATACAGACAAAGTAGATTAGAGGTCACTTAGTGCTAGGTGGTAGAGGATAAGGAGTGAGAACTAAAGGAAATGAGATTTCTTTTTAAGGTAATTAACATATTCTATAATCGGCTATAGTACAATTGTACATATCTGTAATTATGGTCATTTAATTAAACATTTTAGAAAGGTGAATTGCATATTGTGTGAGTTCTGCCTCACTAAATCTGCTACAAAATAAAAAAAAAAAACAGAATTAGAAAAAGAGAAATTTACCTGGTAAGAGGTTAATCCAAGTATCATTTATACAAATGTTCCCTAGACATTAAATATAACATTAGAGATTGTGTGTGTGTGTGTGTATGTGTGTGTGTGTTTATTTAGTAGTTCTAACGTTTTCTAGAAATGTATTATTTTGAATTATTTTAATATACTTTCCATTTTAGTCCTTTATTTTTAGAAGAGAATCCATTGAGAAATGACTTTAGATGTTGAATTATATAAAAATGATGTCAAATGTTTTTCATACGTAAATATTATTTGTCAAGATGTGCTTCAATTTATGTAATAAATTATCAGAATCTAATGCTCTGATCAGTTACACTACACCATGCTATTTAAAGCTTAAAACCCAACAGGGATTTTTTTTTAATTTAGTATAATTTTAAACATTACAAAAATAACTCTCATACAGCTCTCCTGCTGTGTCTTAGATTGTTGCCAAGGCTTTTTGTAATATGTTATCACTAGAGTAACATCTTTCTATAAATATTGCATCCCTGATTCTAATGTCACCCAAAATAGCAATGTGGTGGTATAACAGATACTGAGAGAAGAACTATAAAGAAACAAACTGAATTAATTTTATTTATTTTTGAATCATTAAAACTTCCATATCATCCAAGCCTTCCCACTTACCTACATACCTTCCAAATGTGGAAGTCCCCCTTGGATTTGAGGATATTTGTTTTCAAGGTGAAAAGATTTTTTCTTAGAAAATTAAGCTCAGTTGGAGAGCAGATTTGTCATTTGAAAAAAAATGTCTTTGAACATTGTTGAGCAATTGCTAAAACCATACTAACCAAGTATCAACTGCTTGCAGTTTTCTCATTTCAATGACCCTTTCCACAAAGCAATGTCTTCACTGTACAAACTTTAAAACCTAAGCCTAGTATGCTTTGGATGTAGTCTAACTCTCAACATGAATTCTAAAGAGAATGGAATTGACATAGTTTGCTTTTCTTTTTTTTTTTTTTACTTTGAAACTTTAATCCTTTGTGTATTTTGAGGAAAATTTAGTCCACATGTGACTAATTGTCGATCATACTTTATTCATCAAATTATATTTTAAAAAGAGCTACTTGAGGTTCTAAGTCAAAAACCTTTCAAAATAGACTTTGGAAATTTTTTTTAATAAGCTACTAAAATATTGTTCTTAAAAAAGAGAAGGTCATTATTCTGAGCCCAAAGTAACAAAAGATTCAAGTTCAGCTTGAAATATTAAACCCAAAATGCTCAATAACTCCTACATTTAATACAACTAATTTGAGCTTACATTCCAGTAGTCTGCCTCTTTGGAACATCCATGATTGCATGCTAACTGCTAAATTTTGCATGACAAGAAAAATGTGTTTTGTGGTGACTACAGAATGATTTGTAAACCCTGGATAATTACCTACTGATGGTGTCAGCTTGATTAGGCATCTACATAGGCCAAAAATACTTTTCTTAAAATCCCATGGAACCCCTAACAGTTCATTTTTGTAGCCCCTAATAACAAAATGGCAAAGGTAACCCTAAAAAACGCAGCCAAAAATAATGAGTTAATTCATTCATAACATTAGGTTGAATACTAGAGGCACATCTGTTTTTTTTAATTAACATGTAATGTATTAATTGTTTGAGGGGTACAGGTATGTGATTCGTCAGTCTTAACACAATTCACAGCACTCACCACAGCACACACTTTCCCCAATGTCCGTCACCCAGCCACCTATCCCTCCCCCTACTCCAGCAACTAGAGGCAACTGTTTATTTGAAACCCCATCACCACCATCCTCCTATACTTCATGAAGTAAAACTAGACAAGAATAGCAATTTTTAGTGAAGACACAGTAGGCAAGAGAAAATTTGGGGAGAAGGGAAAGAGTTAAAGATAAGTTTGAGATTAAATAAAAGAGAAAAACCTCAACAATGATAGGCATAAAAATAATCCAGAACTGCAAGTTGTAGATATGTACACATGAGAAAATAGGAGAATTTATAATAACTTACCCATAAATAGTAAGGAAGGATGTGTCCTTGTTATAGATGTAAAAGGCTCTAATCTAGCTCATAAGCAGCAAACCCAGTTTTCTATATTTGCTCATACCATACTCCTACTTTCTTGCTTAAATGGTGATTTCACATACAAATTTAAGCATCTTAAATCCCATGACAGTGAAGTTGTTTTTTTTCTTTTTTCTTTTGGGCCCTTGTTGTTTTTACAAGTCCTCTTCTACAATTAGGAGTACTAACTTACTAGCTGGAACTGTCATCTCAATGTTCCTTAGTTCCTCTGCATTTCTGCACTCCATGGGACCACACTGTCAATGCCCCCAGCCACCCAACTGTATGTGTGAGAAGGAATATGGTTAGTATCAATATCTCCAGGTTTAACTTCATTCCAATAGCTACCTTCAGCTTTTACTTCTGGAATTTTAAAGTGCCTGTCCGAAGTATTGGGGAAAGAATAATGCTATTGAAATTATATTTGTTTCCTTAGAACTTTGTGAAGAGTAATACATCAGAAAAATACTTTTTTCCCCAAGTTCTTGCTTAAATTCTAGTTAAGATACAGTAATGGTTTCAGTTATAGAATATGGTGATTAATTACTCCCATACCACACCCAGTACTCATCACAAGCTCCCTCCTTAATACCCATCACCTATGTAACCCAGGCCCTCATGCACCTCCCCTCTGCTAACCATCAGTTCATTTTCTACAGTTAAGATTGTATTTCTTGGTTTGCCTCTCTTCCCCCTCCCTCTTATTCATTTTGTTTCTTTGTAAAGATTATTTATTTGAGAGAAAGAGAGTCCACAAGTGGGTGGGGGAGGGGGGCAGAGAGAAAAGCAGACTCCCCATTGAGCAGGGAGCCCTATAGGGCTTGATCCAATGACCCTGGGTCATGACCTGAGACAAAGGCAGAGGCTTAACAGACTGAGTCCCAGGTGCCCCTCATTTGTTTTGTTTCTTAAAGTCCACATATGAATGATACCTTATGATATTTGTCTTTACATGTAGATACGCGCACGTGCGCACACACACACACACACACACACACACACACACACACACACACCACTTCTTTCTTATCCATTCATCAGTTGATGGGCATTTGGGCTCTTTCCATAATTTTACTGTTGTGATAATGTTCAGGTTGCATGTATCCCTTTGAATCTATATTTTTTTATCATTTGGGTAAAAACCCAGTACTGAAATTGATGGATCATAGAGTAGTTCCGTTTTTAACTTTTTGAGAAACTTCTAAACTGTTTTCCAGAGTGGCTGCATCAATATGCATTTCCATCAGTAGTGTAAAGCGTTCCCCTTTCTCTGCATCCTTGCCAACATCTATTGTTTCCTGTGTTGTTAATTTTAGTCATTCTAACGGGTGTGAGATGATACCTCATTGCACTTTTGATTCGCATGTCTCTGATAAGGAGTGATGTTGAACATCTTTCCACGTGTCTGTTAGGCATCTGGATGTCTTCTTTGGAAAAATGTCTATTCATGTCTTCTGCCCATTTCTTCACTGGATTCTTTGGTTCTGGGGTGTTGAGTTTAATATATTTTGGATACTAACCCTTTATCAGGTCATTTGCAAATATCTTCTCCCCTTCTGAAGATTACCTTTTAGTTTGTTGATTGTTTCCTTCACTGTGCAGAACTTTTTAATCTTCATGAAGTTCCAGTAGTTTATGTTTTCTTTTGTTTACTTTGCCTCCAGAGACATAGCTAGTAAGTTGCTATGGCTAATCTCAAAGAGGTTAGTTCCTGTGTTCTCTAGGATTTTGATGGTTTCCTGTCTCACATCTAGGTCTTTCATCCATTTTGAATTTGTTTTTGTGTATGGTGTAAGAAAGTGGTCCAGGTTCATTCTTTTGCATGCTGCTATCCAGTTTTCCCAACCCCATCAGTTGAAGAGACTGTCTTTTTCCCACTGATATTTTTACCTGCTTGGTCAGAGATTAATTGGTTGTATATGGTGACCAGATTCTGTTTTTGTGCCAATACCATAGTGTCTTAATCACCGTAACTTTGTAATGTAACTTACAGTCTGGAACTGTGATGCCTACAGCTTTGCTTTTCTTTTTCAAGGTTACTTTGGATATAGACATTTTAAAAATATTTGTTCTTCTAATCCACGAGAATGGAATGTTTTCATTTCTTTGTGTCATCTTCAATTTCTTTCATTTTATAGTTTTCAGAGTACAGATAATTTACCTCTTTGGATAGGTGTGTTCCTAGGTATCTTATGGTTTTAGGTGCAACTTTAAATAGGATCAATTTTTAAATTTCTTTTTCTGGTACTTCATAATTGGTGTATAGAAATGCAATGGATTTCTGTACGTTGATTTTGTATCCTGCAACTTTACTGAATTTGTGTGTAATGTCCAGTTTTTTGGTGGAGTCTTTTGGGTTTTTCTATACAGGGTATCATGTCATCCGCAAATAGTGAAAATTTGACTTCTTCCTTGCTGATTTGGATGCCTTTTATTTCTTTTTGTTGTCTGATTGCTGAGACTAGGACTTCTAGCACTATCTTAAATAACAGTGGTAAGAGTGGACATGCCTGTTGTGTTCCTAACTGTAGAAAAAATCTCTCAGTTTTCCCCATTTAGAATGATCTTAGCTGTGGGATAATCTTAGCTGTAGGCCATAAAGATATGGCCTTTATTATGTTGAGGTATGTTCCTTCTAACCCTACTTTATTGAGGGTTTTTATCAAGAATGGATGCTTTAATTCATCAAAAGCTTTTTCTCCATTAAGAGGATCATATGGTTCTTATCCTTTTATTAATGTACTATATCACATTGATCGATTTGCAAATACTGAACCACTCTTGCAGCCCAGGAATAAATCTGACTTTATCATGGTGAATGGCTCTTTTAAGGTGCTGTTGGATTCAATTTGTGACTCTTTTATGGAGAATTTTTGCATCTATGTTCATCAGGGTTATTGGCCTATAGTTGTCTGTCTTTAGTGGAGTCTTTGTTGGGTTTTGGTATCAGGGTAATGTTGGTCTCATAGAATGAAACTGGAAGTTTTCTTTCCACTTCTATTTTCTGGAATAGTTTGAAAAGAATAGGTAATTAACTTTTTTTTTTAAGTTTGGCAGAATTCCTCTGTGAGGCCTATATGGCCTTGGGCTTAGGTTTGTTGGGAGAATTTTTTTTTTTTTTAAAGATTTTATTTATTTATTTCACAGCAGGAGAGAGATCACAAGGAGGCAGAGAGGCAGGCAGAGAGAGGGGGAAGCAGGCTCCCTGCTGAGCAGAGAGCCCGATGCGGGCCTCGATCCCAGGACCCTGAGATCATGACCTGAGCCGAAAGCAGAGGCTTTAACCTACTGAGCCACCCAGGCGCCCTGTTGGGAGAATTTTTTATTACGATTCAATTTCTTTGCTGGTTATTGGTCTGTTCAAGTTTTCTGTTTCTTCCTATTTCAGTTGTAGTAGTTTATATGTCTCTAGGAACTTTCCCATTTCTTCTGGGTTGTCCAATTTGTTGGCATATACTTTGTTTTTTTTTTAAATAATATTCTCCTATAATTATTTCTGTGCTGTTGGTTGTCATTTCTCCTCTCTCTTTTGTGATTTATTTGGGTCCTGTTTTTTTCTTATTGATACATCTGGCTGGGGTTTATCAGGTTTGTTAATTTTTTTGAAGAACCAACTCCTGGTTTTATTGATGTGTACCATTGGGTTTTTTTCTGGTTTTGTTTTTGTTTTGGTTACTATATCCTTTTTTGTGCTCTAATCTTTATTATTTCCCTTCTTCTGACTTTTGGCTTCATTTTTTTTTTCCTAGCTCCTTTTAAATTTAAGGTTAGGTTGTTGGAAATTTTTCTTGCTTCTTTAGGTAAGCCTATATTGTGCTATATTTCCCACTTTAGTACCACTTTTGCCTCATCCCAAAGGTTTTGGACCATCATGTCTTCACTTTCATTTGTTTTCATGTATTTTTTTAAATTATTTGATTTCCTGGTGGACCCATTCATTCTTTAGTAGTATACTGTTTAATCTGCATGTATTTGTGGTCTTTTCAAATTTTTGCTTGTGGTTGATTTTGAGTTTCATAGCGTTGTGGTCAGAAAATATGCATGGTGTGACCTCAGTCTTTTTGTACTTGTTGAGGTCTGCTAGTATGGGATCTGTACTGGAGAATGTCCCTTGAATGGAGAATGTGCACTTGAAAAGAATGTGTATTCTGCTGCTCTAGGTTGAAATGTTCTGAATATATCTGTTAAGTCCATCCAGTCCAGTGTGTCATTCAAAGCCATTGTTTCCTTGTTGATTTTCTGCTTGGATGATCTATTGATGTAAGTGGGGTATTAAAGTACCCTATTATTATTGTATTGTTATCAATGAATTACTTTACATTTGTTATTATTTATTTTAGGAAGTTTGGTGTTCCCATGCTGGGGCATAAACATTTAAAATAGTTAGATTTTCTTGTTGGATAGACCCCTGTATTGATATAGTGCCCTTCTTCTCCTGTTGCAGTCCTTGATTTAAAAACCTAATTTGTCTGAAATAAGTACTGCTACTTCAACTTTGTTTTGACATTCATTTGCATGATAAATGTCTCTCCATCCTCTCAGTTTTAATCTGCAGGTGTCTTTAGGTCTAAAATGAGTCTCTGGTAGGCAGCATTATAGATGGGTCTTGTTTTTTAGTCCATTCTGACACCGTGTGTTTTGATTAGGGCATTTAGTTCATTTACATTAACAGTAATTATTGATAGATACATATTTAGTGTAATTTTATTGTTTTGTCATTCTAGACATTTTCTCTGTTCCTTTCTTGTCGGTGTCATTTTTGGTCTTTCCTCTCATAGTGTCCCCTTTAATACTACTTGTGGGATTGGTTTATTGGTCACAAACTCATGTAGTTTTTGTTTGTCCTGGAAACTCTATCTCTCCTTTTCTGAATGATAGCCTTCCTGGATAAAGTATTCTTGGCTGCAGATATTTCCTATTCAGCATGCTGAATATATCATGCCACTCTCTTTGGCCTCCAAAGTTTCTGTTGAAAAATCTTCTGCTAGCCTTATGGCTTTTCCCTTCTAAGTTACTGACTTCTAAGTTACTGACTTTTGTCTTGCTTCTCATAAAATTTGTTTCATCACTATGTTTTGCCAATTTAAATACAATATGTCTTGCTGTTAGCCTTATTTTGTTGATCTTTTAATGGGAGTTCTCTGTGTCTCCTAGGTTTGGGTATCTGTTTCCTTTCCCAGATTAGGGAAGTTTTTAGCTATTATTTCCTCAAATAAATCTGCCCCCTTTTCTCTCTCTCTTCTTCTTCTGGGACTCCTATGATATGAATGTTACCATGTTTGATGGAGTCACTGAGGTCCCTAAGTCTATTCTTGTGCTCACTAGTTCTTCTTTCTCTCTTTTGTGAAATACATTTTCTCTTCTATATCACTTACTCCTCTGTTTCTTCCATCCTTGTGTTCATTGTAAACAATCTGTTTTGAATCTCAGTTATTGTGTTTTTCATTTCTAACTGATTTATCTCTGCAGTAAGTGTATCGCTGAAGTCTTCCATTCTTTTCTCAAGCCCAGCAAAGTGGTTGCTTTAAGTTCTCCATCAGGTGTATTACTTATATCTCTTTTGATTAGATCTCCATTTGTGACCTTGTTTCATTTGGGATGAATTCCTCCATATTGGCACTTTGTCTAAATCTCCGCTGTCTTCTCTGTTAGAAAAGCCTATTATTTTCCTGCTCTTCAAAGTAATGGGTTTATGAACAAGAGGTAAAATAGTGTCCAGAGTCTGGTGCTTCAGGGGAATGTCTCTGGTATGTGCTGCATGTGCTCTTCTGCTGTGTTTTGGCTGCTCTAATCCTCAGATCAGTCATCTGTGGAGGCTCTCCTTGCCTGTAGTGGACACTTTTAGGAACTTGTCCAGAGTGTGGTGAGTTTAAACTAGGTGTGCTCTGGTCTGCTTATTAAAGAGACATGATGCTATTTCCACTAGAACTGAAGACTTGTAGAACTCTGGTCAGTAGAAGAGGTATGTACTGGGGTTTCTGCTGGTTTTCTCTGGGAAGGGCCCACTGTGGTCATCCTTAGGCACACCTGTTTGAGAAAAGCAGTACCAGCAGAATGCAGGGGGCAGGACTTGGTGTAAGCAAGTTAGGTAGCCAGTGTTGGTGCTGTGCTATGTACTAAATTTGGTTTATGCTGAGGAGTGGGGGAGGGAAATGGTTCCAGCCAGCTCCTTTGTCAATGATAAGGGGGCTCTGTGCTTATGGCTTTCAGGGAAGCACTCCCAGAAGAGTGAATAATCGCCCCACTGTATGTCAAGGTGTTTTTCAGATTGCTGGTTTCATGTTGTCTGTCTCTGGGTTGCTTGCCCGTCTTTAGGAATGCAATGTACTTTCGGCCCTATCCAATCCAGGCCTGTTGACTTTTAAAAGCCCAAACTTTAGGGACAAGCTGTCATGTCATGCTGTCATGCATGTCATGTCATGGGGGTGGAGGGCTATGCTGGTCTTCTAGGAGAGGGCCTCATCATGGTGGGATGGTACAGGTTTGACCAAGAAGAGCACTCATGCCAGAGCACAAGCGTGTGGGATTTAGAGCCAAGCAGACTAAGCAGCCATTGTCCAGGTTAGCTGCCCTCAGCAGGTGTCTCTTTGCCTATGCTAAGCGGCTGGGGAAGGAAATAGCACCAGCTCCTTTGTTCTTGGAAAGGCATCTCTGTGAATGTCACCTCCCACAGATGTGCTCCAAGAAGAGAGAACAGTATTTCCCCATGTGCTTTAGGCAGATCATGCTATCTGCCCTGGGGTTGCTTGTGTGTCTTCTCTCCAGGAGCAGGACAGCATTCTCAGGGCTCTATCCCAGCCAAGCCCACCAACCTCTAAATCTCCAGTCTTTGAACCCGGCTGTTGCAAAAACTCAAAAATTCAAACCCTCTCATTTTTCCAGCCAATGACTTCGGGGAACTGCTCCCCGTGTGCATTCCCCTATGTGCTCCACTCTGTCACCTTTCTCCACAACCAGGGCTCCCTCCTCTCCATGGTACCCACAGTCCTACCTTCCTCATTGTGGCCTCTTCTCTCACTCTACTTGTGGAGTTTGTTCTGTCAATCCTTAGATTGATTTATTGGGTATTCAGAATGATTTGATAGTTACCTAGTTGTACTAAAGGGACAAGACAAGCCTAGGGTCCTCCTACCACAACCGTCTTAGCTCCTCTACCAGATAAATATTTTGTACTTAAGGAAAGTGTAATTCTCAGAGTTATTATTTATTGATGTGAAAGTGCTTGAAATTGCAAAATATGAGTTAAAGAAATTTAAAACACATGTTGGATGTGACCGTTCTTGTCTACAAAATAAATGTAAGTGTACTAGCCCACATTCTCCAAAAAACTGAGTTTGAGACAACAGGCACATCCTAACATTTTATTGGGAAGGTGTAATCTCAGGAACATAAAGATAGAGGAAAAGGGCAATGAGCTAGAGCAAAAGCAGAGTGAACCTTTATGAAGCTTAGCATAGTTCTGACAGAAAGCATTGTTGGTTGCTCCATCTTATTGATGTCTGTGGCGAGGTAAGAGCTGTGTCTCAGAACATTCTGTTATGAAAGGAAGATGGGAGTATTTATTCCAGGCACATTCTCATTACTGTTCTCTTGGTCAAAGTCATAACAGGGCTATTAACCGCACCCCCCCCCCAATTTTCCACTGTTATTTGGCCCCTTTGGCATATGGGTGTAACATCTTCTGAGAGCAGCAGTGCCATCTTTTGTGCTGTGTATCATAAAAGTGCAGGTGGCAATAAGACAGTAACATGATTAACCTACTGAAGCCTGCAATTTGATACAACAGGAAAGCATTAAGGCTAGAGGTAAGACCCTATGAGGTCATGACCTAGATACCAGCAGCTGCTACAACAGGCAGAATCTTGCAGTTTATGATCTCCATGAAGAGAGTGATGCCTCTCAATGAACTTCTCTAACAAAGATCAATACCTCCTCTGTACTGACTGCAAGAAGGTTGCTTATCCCAGGTGATATTCCTACAGGGCCATATGTAGAATTAACATGAAAATAAACAATGAAAAATTTACAGTATATTGAGGGAAGGAATAAAATATAAAGAAAGACATGTATAGAAAATATTGGGGAAAAAACCTTTAAGAAAAAATAATTCCATTGATCATCGTACATAATTACAACTTGCTCACTCACTACCCTCCCATGTGATCCAGTATTCCTAATCCTCTCCCAGCTTCTCTTCTTGCCACAGCATGACTACATTCTATTGTGTTAGAAGATTTGCTTAGTATCATTTTTATGGTTTATTGCCTGCTTACCTCACTATACTCTAAAGGCTACAAGGACAAGGAATTTCATCTGTTTTATTCATTGAATAATCCAAGAAACTACAAAGCCCCTTTAACATAGCAAAATGCAATAAATATTTATTAGTAAGTTACTGTGGAGAAGGAAACAAAATGTGTATTAAAATCAGACATTTTCTGATAAAAAAAGAAGAAAATCCTACACAGAATGTTGAAAGAGGGGATTCATTTGATTATATGGCTGAAAAATCCAAAGTAGGCCTAGCTTCATGTTAGTTTAGGGAGGACTTGAAAATATGTCACCAGTCTCTCATTGTGTCAGTGTCTTGATCCTTCTTCTCCTCTATTTTTCATTGTCAGGAACTGCAGTGGCCCCATGGGCGCCTGGGTGGCTCAGTGGCTTAAAGCCTCTACCTTCAACTCAGGTCATGATCTCAGGGTCCTGGGATCGAGGCCCACATAGGGCTTCCTGCTCAGCGGGGAGCCTGCTTCCTCCTCTCTCTCTGCCTGCCTCTCTGCCTACTTGTAATCTCTCTCTGTCAGATAAATAAATAAAATCTTAAAAAAAAAAAAAAAGGAACTGCAGTGGCCCCTCACAACTTCCCAGATACCATTCCACTGTGAAAAAGAAAACACTTCCTTCATGATGCTTAAAAGCCCCAGGGTTAGCTACGGTTGGAGATTGATCTAATTTCTTGAGGCCAGGACAGTGGAATGTTTCATCTGACAGAGTCCTTGGCCACACATGCCCCACAAACCAGGGAGAGAGAGGGCAACATCATCAGAAATGCATGGGGTGTGTGGTGCATTAGAGACTTGTGTATGTCAAATGTTTTAAAGAAAATCATGATTAAAAACATAAGAGTATAGGAAAGACTCCCCTAGTTAAAACAAACTGCAAATTATTTCAGAGATTGAGTGGAAATACTATGGAGAAAGGAAGCCTCAATGAGCCCAACCTCCCCTAAACTGGAAAGCTACATTTGATACATAGCGTCATCTCACATACATGCCTATAAAAGCATTAGGCATGTATTACCAAAATGCAAAAGGAATTGTAGAAAAACATAAATTGAGCAATTTAAAAAAATAATAATACAAAAATGAAATGCTATTTAGCCCAACATTCTGCCTGAGCATAAAAATAAGAAATTTGGTAGAGTTATTTGCATTCCAAAGTATAAATATATACTTCCAAATATGCTGGCTTATATTTATTGCCATGAAGCTCTAAAGCATTC
This sequence comes from Ailurus styani, assembly GCA_002007465.1. Classification (NCBI taxonomy): domain Eukaryota; kingdom Metazoa; phylum Chordata; class Mammalia; order Carnivora; family Ailuridae; genus Ailurus; species Ailurus styani. The sequence goes on from LNAC01000758.1 coordinate 383,574, forward strand.
AGGTAATTTGTTAATCTACTATTTATAAAAAGAATTCTTAATTTAAAAATGGATGTTAAAGTCAATAAAATAATATAAATAATACATGAGATAAATCTTGTGCAGGTTCACATTTAGTCCATTTAGTAATTTACCTTTTCCTAATAAGGACCTTAAACCATTTGGAACAAAGCAGAAATAAACTAATATGGAGAGTACTTAATTTCCTGATATGATTCCCCATTCCTTTTTTTTTTTTTTTTTTTAAAGATTTTATTTATTTATTTGACACAGAGAGATTACAAGTCGGCAGAGAGGCAGGCAGAGAGAGAGGAGAGAGGAGGAAGCAGGCTCCCTGCTGAGCAGAGAGCCCGATGCGGGCCTCGATCCCAGGACCCTGGGATCATGACCTGAGCCGAAGGCAGCGGCTTTAACCCACTGAGCCACCCNATTCCTTTTAAGGTTTTGCCCCTTCTGAACATTTGTGTGTCTGCACGTTTGGAATTTCACCTTATGGTATTCTATTTTAAGACTACATAACCAGGAACAGATTGCATCTAAATATAGAGAAGAGCTCTATTATATTAACTTTAGTTTAGCTTTAAAACTATCAATCAAATTAGAATTATGAATCAATTTATTTATTTAATGTAATATATGTCAGCTAAAGAGTTTTTCCTATATAATTATCACATTATAATCACTTAGATGAGTATTAATTATTTTGGCATTATCTCCCACAGTGAATATTTAAATATAAGCCTCTATTAAAACATAACACCCTTGTTAAAGAGTGGTTCCCTGTATGCCTCAGTCACAGCACATTAGCTCTGGAATGGACCCATAGGTAATCTAATTAGAAAGTACTCATTTGGCATGTAGATAAGCTGTACTCATCTCTAACTTTAGCTAGAAGCCAAATCTCAAAATCCAAAGCTATTTCCAACAAACCATACTTCCTTCTCTTACATTCTATCTCTTTAAGTGTAAAACCTATAGAGTATTTCAAGTCCTTTTAATTTGGTTGGTAGTTTAAAAACAAAAGTAACTACTTGATTGATATGTAATCACATATAGCTCAGAGTATTTCTAGGCCTTTCAGATGAAGTATCTTAAACAGATCATGTTGCCAAGTACATAACATCAGAATTTCACTTACTCTAAAATATCAATTATTTCTAGGAGTCGGTGGGGTATCGCATAAGGGCCGTTGAGTGTTCACATATCCACAAGGTGTGAGTATCCCAGTGTGAGGACCACTTAGTTATATTACTACAACTCCAAAACACACACACACACACACACACACTGCATTCTTCCCCACCCTGCCATACTCTTAGACTTAGAATTTTTGCTTGAACAAAAATTGAAAATTCTTTTTATCGTGTCTATATCGGTAATACTTACAGCTGAAGCATGCAGCATATTATGGTGGCACTTTATTTCTTGCACAATTGTACTTGAGAACTGAAATTTTTAAGTCCTTTTTGCACTGAAAAATAACAGACATAAAGAAAGGTACATATATTAGAAGTGTTTACTTCAGGCAATTTTCACCAAGTGAACACATCTGAAACCTGAAACTACCTTAAGTAATAGAATATTATCATCATTCTAAAATGATTCCTTCTAAAAAAATAAATAAAATTTAAATAAAATTTAAATTTAAAAAATAATAAAAAGATTCCTCTTACCCTCTCTCAATTGTAACCACCCCCAGAAGTGGTTATCAATATCTTGACTTTTGACACCACTTATTAATTTGCCTTTTCTTTTTACTTTACACAAGTAGATTTATATCCTGGGCACTGCTTTTTTCACTAAATGTTATTTGCTTTGTAGTGAAACTTATTTGTCATATAGTATCCTGTCATAAACATGTACCACAATGTATTCATTCAACTGTTGACAAACATGTGAATCGTTTCCAGCTTTTGACTATAGTAAATAATGTTGTTTTGTTGGTTATATGGCTAGGATCAGAATTTTTGGGCCATAGCATTTGTGTGTGCTTGGTTTTATGAACACAATTAATTTTCCAAGTGTATGCACCAATTTAATTTTTTTAAATTTATCTTTTTTTATTAACATATAATGTATTATTTGTTTCAGGGGCACAGGTCTGTGATTCGTCAGCCTTACACAATTCAGAGCACTCACCACATACCCTTCCCAATGTCCATCACCCAGCCACCCTATCTCTCCTCCCCTCCTCCCCTCCTCCCCTCCAGCAACCCTCAGTTCGTTTCCTGAGATTAAGAGTCTCTTACAGTTTGTCTCCCTCTCTGGTTTCATCTTGTTTCATTTTTCCCTCCCTTTCTCTATGATACTCTGTCTTGTTTCTCAAATTCCTCATATCAGTGAAATCATATGATAATTGTCTTTCTCTGATTGACTTATTTCACTTAGCATAATACCCTCTAGTTCCATCCACGTCATTGCAAATAGCAAGATGTCATTTTAATGGCTGCATAGTATTCCATTGTGTGTGTGTGTGTGTATACACATATATATATGTATATATATATATGTGTGTGTGTGTGTGTATATATATATATATATATATACATATATATATATATATATATACACACACCATATCTTCTTTATCCATTCATCTGTTGATGGACATCTAGGTTCTTTCCATAGTTTGGCTATTGTGGACATTGCTGCTATAAACACTGTGGTGCACATGCTCCTTCTGATCATTAAATTAGTATCTTTGGGGTAAATACACAGTAGTGCAATTTCTGGGTCATAGGGTAGCTCTATTTTCAACTTTTTGAGGAACCTCCATACTATTTTTCAGAGTGGCTGCACCAACAGGGTGGGAATGTTCCCCCTTTTCCACATCCTCCCAATTTAAACTTTTAGCAATATATGAATGTCTTGTCTCATCAACAATTGTGGGTATTGGATTTTAAATTTCAACCATTCTGGTACATTTATAGCTATATCGAATTGTGATGGCTTTTATGGAGCATGATGTTGATTCATTCAAAACAACAGAACACAGTACATCATGGAAAACATTTGCATGTCCTATGAAAACCAAGAAATTGAAATTACACATTAATACTGAAACAGTGTTCTCAATAGGGTGACTATGTAACTTATCATTCAAATAGGGACAATAGGAAATAAACCTAGATTATTCCTGACATTTATCACCCATACTGTCAAATAGATTTTTTCTTACAATACAATGTAGTTAGTACTAAAAGTTTGCATAAATATAATATGTAAATTGACCTTGAAAATTTTTAGGGTTTCCTTAGAAAGCACTGCAATTAATTCTTGAAGTAGCAGTTCTGCCTACTGAATCAGTAGCAGTAGAGAAGTTTAAAAATCAAACCCCAATTTTTTATTTTTCAAAAAAATTTACTCCAATTGTGATTTTAATGTGCACCCTAAGAAAAAATAAAATTGAGGATCTTTTCATGTGTGTTGGTCATTTGGATATTATTTTTTTATGGAATTTAACAGGCAAAATCTAATGAGCTTTCTACCTTTATTGACTTATAGAAGTTTTTTGTATTTTCTTTGTATGAATTGTCAACTATATGTATTGGAAATACTTTCTCCCACCCAGTAACAGGTTGCTTCACTCCCTTAGTAGTTGTTTCACTCCCTTTGTCTTGATAAATGAAAGTTGAAATTTTAATATAGTTCAATTTATCAATTTCTTTCTTTCTTTTTTTCTTTTTTTTTTTTTTTTGACAGAGAGAGAGAGATCACAAGTAGGCAGAGGAAGGCAGAAAGAGAGAGGAGGACGCAGACTCCCTGCTGAGCAGGGAGCCCGATGTGGGGCTTGATCCCACGATCCTGAGATCATGACCTGAGCCGAAGGCAGAGTCTTTTTAACCTACTGAGCCACCCAGGCGCCCCTATCAATTTCTTTCTTTATGTTACATTCTGTTTCTGATTTCAAAAAAAAAAAAAACAACAAACAACTCTATATTCGAAGGTCAGATATCCTATGTTTTCTTTGCAGATCTTTATTGTCTTACCTTTCAACTTCACATTTCCATCTAAAATTCATTTTAGTTTATAGTGTAAAGTAGGAATTAGGATTACTTTTTTTGGCATGTGCCTATTCAGTAGATCCAGCAGCATTTATTGACCAGACCATCTTTTCTATCACTTTGTTCCCAATCAAGAGACAATTTAAGTGTGGGTTATTTACGTTTCACTGATTTATTAGTCTAAACTTATGCCATACTTCATTTTATTTATCATTGTAGCTTCATAAGCTTTGATTGCTAACAGAACATATCCTCCACCTTTCTTTTACTCCTCTTTTTCCCATGAGAAATACATATTTTTAATTGAAGCATAGTTGACATTTATTTGATGTTACATTAATTTCAGGTGTACAATGTACTAATTTAACAAATATTTGGTCTTCTATGCTCATTACAAGTGTAGCTACCATTTATCACCATACAATGCTGTTATAATATCACTGACAATATTTCTTATGCTATAACTTTTATCCCCATGACTTACTCATTCCATGACTGGAAGACTATCTTACACTCTCCTTTACCCTTTGGCCCACCCCTATACCACCCTCCCCTCTGACAACCATAAATTTGCTCTGTGTATTTATGACTTTGTTTCTCTGTTTTTTATTTATTTGTTCATTTGCTTTGTTTCCATATATAAGTGAAAATATGTAGCTTTGGTCTTCCTCTGTATGACTTACTTCACTTAGCATAGTACCCTCTAGGTCCATCTGTTTTGTCAAAACTGGCAAGATCTCACTTTTTTATAGCTAAGGAATATTCCATTGTACATGTATACTACATCCACATCTATTCACCCAGGATGAACACTTGAGTTGCTTCTACATCTTAGCTATTGTAAATCATGTTGCAAATAAACATAAAGTTGTGTATATCTTTTCGAATTAGTGTTTTCATTTTCTTTGGGAAAACACCCAGTACTGAAATTACTGGATTTTGTGGTATTTCTATTTTTAATATTTTGAGAAAACTTCATAGTGTTTCCCACAGTGGCTGCACCAGTTTACATTGTACCTATGTACTGACAAGAATGACATATCAGTGTGTGTGTGTGTGTTTAATTCCAGTGTTATATTAGTTTCAGGGGTACAGTATAATGATTCAATAGTTCTATTCATTTCTCAGTGCTCATCATGATAAGTGTACTCTTAATCCCCATCAACTATTTCTCCCATGCCCCTACCCACCTCCCCTCTGGTAACTGTCAGTTTGTTCTCTACAGTAAAATTTGTTTTTCAATCTGTCTCTTCAATTTTGTTTGTTTTGTTTCTTAAATTCCACATATTAGTGAAATCATATGGTATTTATCTTTCTCTGACTTAATTCACTTGACATTATATACTCTAGATCTAACCATATTGTTAAAAATGCCAAGACTTTATTCTTTATTATGGCTGAGTAATATTCCTGTGGGGGGTGTATCTGTGTGTCTATGTATGTATCTGTCTATCCTCTACATCTTTTACATCTAATGATGGACACTTGGTCCCATATTTTGGCTATTATAAATAATGCTGCAATAAACATAGAGGTTCATGTATCTTTTCAAATTAGTGTTTCATATTCTTTGGGTAAGTACCCAGTAATGGAATTACTGGATCATATAATATTTCTATTTCTGAATTTGAAGGAATTTGTCTACTATCATCCACACCAGTTTGCATTCCCACCAACAGTGCACCAAGGCTTCTTTTCTCCATATTCTCACCAACACTTTCTGTTTCTTGTGTTTTGGATTTTAGCTATCTGACAGGTGTGAGGTGATATCTCATTGTGGTTTTGATTTGTATTTCCCTATTCAGGAGTGATGCTGAGCATCATTTTATGTGTCTGTTGGCCATTTGTCTGTCTTATTTTGAGAAATACCTGTTCGTGTCTTCTGTCCATCATGTTAATTTTATTATTTAGTTAATTTGGTGTTGAGATGTATCAATTCTTTATATATTTTGGATACTAAGCCCTTAGTGGATATATCATTTGCAAATTTCTTCTCCCATTCAGTAGGATGATGTTTAGTTTTGTTGACTGTGTCCTTTGCTTTGCAGAAGCTATTTATTTTGATGTGGTCTCAATAGTTTATTTTACTCTTGTCTCCCTTGCCTCAGGAGACATACTTAAAAAATTTGTGATGGCCAATGTCAAAGAAATTACTGCTTGTATTCTAGCATTTTTGTGGTTTCAGGTCTCACATTTAGGTTCTTAATCTATTTTGAGTTAATTTTTGTGTATGGTGCAAGAAAGTGGTCCAGTTTTATTCTTTAGCAATTAGTTGGTCAGTTTTCACAACACCATTTTTTGAAGAGACTGTCTTTTTCTCACTGTATATTCTTGTTGCCTTTGTCAAAGATTAAATGACCCCATAATTATGGCTATATATATTTCTGGGCTCTCTATTGTGTTCCATTGATTTATGTGTCAGTTTTTATGCCAGCACCATACCATTTTGATTACTATAAATTTGTAGTGTATCTTTTTACTTGGGTTTCTGTTACCTCCAATTTTGTTCTTTTTCAAGATTGACTATTTAGGTCTTTTGTAGTTCCATACAAATTTTAGTATTATTTATTCTACTTCCATGAAGAAATCTGTTGATATTTTGATAAGATTTACATTAAATCTATAGATTGCTTTGTATAGTATGGACATTTTAACTATACTTGTTCTTTTTTTTTTTTTTTAAAAATTTTATTGATTTATTTGACAGAGAGAGAGAGATCACAAGTAGGCAGAGAGAGAGGGGGAAGCAGGCTCCCCACTGAGCAGGGAGCCCGATGCGGGCCTCGATCCCAGGACCGTGAGATCATGACCTGAGCCGAAAGCAGAGGCTTTAACCCACTGAGCCACCCAGGCGCCCTATACTTGTTCTTTTAATCCAGGAACATAGATTATCTTTCCATTCGTTTGTGTCATCTTCAATTTCTTTTGTCAGTGTTTTATAGTTTTCAGAGTACATGTCTTCCATCTCATTGGTTAAGTGTATTCCTAGGTATTTTACTATTTTTGGTGCAATTTTAAGTGGTATTGTTTTCTTAATTTTTCTTTGCATTCCTTTATTAGTGTATAGAAATGCAGTGAGTTTCTGTAAATTAATTTTGTATCCTGTGGCCTTACTGAATTCATTTACCTTTACCAATACTAACAACTTTTGATGAAGTCTTAAGGGTTTTTATCATGTTATGTTATGAGCAAATAGTACAAGTTTTACTTCATCCTTACCAATTTGGATCCCTTCATTCCTTTTTCTTGTCCAATCACTGTGGCTAGGACTTGCAGTACTACATTAAATAAAAGCTGTAAGAGTGGGGCACCTGGGTGGCTCCGTGGGTTAAAGCCTCTGCCTTCGGCTCAGGTCATGATCTCAGGGTCCTGGGATCAAGTCCCACATCGGGCTTTCTGCTCAGCATGGAGCCTGCTTCCTCCTCTCTCTCTGCCTGCCTCTCTGCCTACTTGTGATCTCTCTCTCTCTCTCTGTCAAATAAATAAATAAAATCTTAAAAAAAAAAAGTAGTAAGAGTGAACATCCTTCTCTTATTCCTGAATTTAGGAAAAACATTCTGGTTTTCACCACTGAGTATGATGTTAGAGGTGGATTTTTCATATACAGCCTTTATTATGTTGAGATATGTTCCCTCTAAACCTACTTTGTTGAGAGTTTCTATCATGAATGTATCTTGTACTTTTTCAAATGCTTTTTCTGAATCTGTTGAAGTGATCCTATGGTTTTTAGCTTTCTTCTTGTTGATGTGATGTACCATGTTGATAGATTTGTGAATATTGAAACACCCTTGCATCCTAGGAATAAATCCCATTGATAGTGGTGAATTTTTTTTAATGTGTTACTGGAATTGTCTTGCTAATAATATATTGTTGAGGATTTTTACATTTATGTTCATTAGAGATACTGGCCTATAGTTTTTTGGGTTTTTTTTTTTTTCTGTAGTGTCTTTATCTGGTTTTGGTATAGGGGTAATGCTGCCTCATAGAATAAATTTAGAATCTTTCTTTTCTGTTTTTTGAAATAGTTTGAAGAGAATAAGTATTAACTCCTTTAAATGTTGAGAAGAATTCAACTGTGAAACCATCTGGTCCTGGGCTTTTTTTGTTGGGAGTTGTTTGTTTGTTTGGTTTAATTACTGATTCAATTTCATTGTTAGTAATGAGTCAGTTCAAATGTTCTATTTTTTTCTGATTTAGTTTTGGGAAGTTAGATGTTTCTACAAATGCTTCCATGTCTTCTAGATTGTCAAGTTTGTGGGCATGTAATTTTTCATAATATTCTCTTAAAATTGTTCATATTTCTATGGTGTTCATTGTTATTTCTCCTCTTTCATTTCTGATTTTGAGTCCTCTTTTTTTTTTTTTTAATGAGTCTGGCTAAAAACGTAAGTTTTGTTGATATTTTCAAGGAAACACTTCCTGGTGTCAGTTGTTCTATTGTTTTTATACTTTCAATTTCATTTATCTCTGCTCTAATCTTTATTTGCTTCTACCAGTTTTGGGTTTTTTCTTTTTCTAGCTCTTCTACGTGTAAGGTTAGATTGTTTGAGATTTTTCTTATTTCCTTTTGGAGGCCGGTTTTACAATTTCTCTTAGAAAAGCCCTTGCGGCATGCAAAAGATTTTGGACCATTCTGTTTTCATTTTCACTTGTCTCCATGTATTTGATTTCTTCTTGATTTCTTGGTTCAGCCACTCATTGTTTTTAGCATATTATTTAACCTCCATGTATTAGTGTTCTCTCCAGATTTTTTGTTCTGGTTGATTTCTAGTTTCATAATGTGGTTAGAGAAGATGCATGGTATGACTTTGCCCTTTTTGAATTTGTTGAGACTTGTTTTGTGACCTAATAGTTAATCCGTTCTGGAGAATGTTCCATGTGCATTTGAAAAGGATGTGTATTTTGCTCTTTTAGGATGAAATATTCTGAATATATCCGTTAGATCCATCTGATCCAAAAGTGTTATTTAAAGCCACTCTTTCCTTGTTGATTTCCTGTTTGGATGATATATCCATTGATGTAAGTAGGGTGTTAAATTCCCAACTATTGTTGTATTACTACTAATTACTTCTTATCTGTTTAAATGTTTTATATATTTGGATGTTCCTACATTGGGCACATATATATTTACAATTTTATATCTTTTTGTTGGATTGTTCCCTTTATAATTGTGCAGTATCTCTTGTTTTTTATTTAAACTCTATTTTTTCAGATATAAGTATTGCCACCCCACCTTTCTTTCTGTTTCCATTTGCATGATAAATGCTTTTCCATAACTTTAAAATTGCATGTGTCTTTAGGTCTCAAATGAGTCTTTTGTAGTCAGTATATAGATAGGTCTAACTCTTTTATTTATTCCATCATCTTATGTCGTTTGATTGGAGCATTTAGTCCACTTACATTTAAAGTAATTACTGACAGGTATGTACTTGTTGCCAGTTTGTTTGTTTATTGTTCTTCTCTGTTCCTTTCCACTCTTGTTCTCTTTCAAGTTTTGTTGGCTTTCTTTAGTGATACAGTTTGATTCCCTTCTCTTTATATTTTTGCATATCTAATACTGGTTTTTAATTTGTGGTTACATTAGATTTGTCTATAACATCTTAGGCATATAGCAGTCTTTATTAAGTTGATGATCGCTTAAGTTTGAACCCATTCTTGACTCTTCTCCCCACCCCTATAATTTATGTATGTGGTGTCATACTTTACATCCTTTTATTTCATGAATCCCTTGACTGATTTATTTTTTAAGAGAAACTTATTTGACTGCTTTTATGCTTCCTATTTTTCTTACTCCTACCTATGGTCTTTACTTTCTGCTCAAGGAATTCCCTCTAATATTTCTTGTAAGACTGATTTAGTAATCATGAATTCCTTTAACTTTTGTCTGTCTGGAAAACTCTTTGTCTGTTGTTCTATTCTGAGTGATTATCTGCTGGGTTGAATATTCTTGGCTGGAGGTTCTTTTCTTTCAGCACTTTTAATATATCATACCACTTCTTTCTGGCCTGCAAATGCTCTGCTGAAAAATTAGCTGATCACCTTGTGCTGCATCCCTTGTATGTTTACTTTTCTCTTGCTCCTTTTAAAAGTCTATCACTACTTTTTGCCATCTTAATTTCTATGTATTTTGGTATGGACCTCCCTAAGTTGATTTTGTTCATGGCTTTCTATGCCTCCTGGATCTAAATGTTTGTTTCCTCCCACAGATACTGGAATTTTTCAGCTATTACTTCCTCAATACATTTTCTGCCTCCCTTTCTCTCTTTTCCTTCTGCTCTCCCCATAATGCAGATGTTACTATGCTGGCTGAGTTCCCAAAATGTACTTTCTCTTTTTCTCTCTTTCTTTTTCAGCTTGATTGCTTTCCATTACTGTGTCCTTCAGGTCTTCTACTGCGTCCACAGTTTCATTCTTCTGCTTCCTCTAGTTTATTATTTATTACATCTAGTGTATTTTCAATTTATTGAGTTCTTCACCACTGATTGGTTCTTTTTTTTTTTTTAATACTTTCTATCCTTTTCTTGAGGGTCTTGCTGTGGTATTCCACTCTCTTCTCAAGGCCAGTATGTATCTTTATGATCACTGCTTTAAGTTCTCTATCAGGCATATTGCTTATCTCCGTTGTTTAGCTCTGCTGCTGTGTTTTTGTCTGGTTCATTCGTTTGGAACATATTCCTTTGTCTCCTCATTTTGTCTAATTCTCCGTATTTCTATGTGTTAGGAAAGTCAGCTACATTTCCTGCTTTTTAAAGTAGTGGTCTTAGGAAGAAGAGGTCCCATAGTGCCCTGTAGTGTGGTATACCCTATTCACCAGAACCTGGCATTCAAAGGTGTCTCCTGCTTGTGTTGCACACACTCTGCTTTTGTGGCTGAGCCATTTCTACCTCAGTCCAGTTGTCTGCAATGGCTCCCTATCTGTTGTGGGCAGAGTTTGGTCCCTGTGTTATTAGTGGGTCAGTTTGGGGCCACTTTGGGTTTGACTTGGGTCAGACCAGGCATTTGCCAGAGGTATAGTAGCACTAAGCTCCAGGATGCTTCCCCTGTATTGTCCTTTGAGAAGATTTCATTTGTGGGCAGGGCCTGCATTCAGATCATATGCCTTCCCCCAGCCCACTACTGGGGCCATAATCAGACTGGTGTGTGTGGTTATCTTCACTCTCCCAGATGCAGGATTTACCTCAGTGTGCTGGCCCCCATCATGGCTGCTTGCACAGTGCCAGGCTTGTGGCACAGCTTTGGATCAGATCTGGGCAAGGGAATATTGGAGGGGCAAGTCTTCAGGACAGTGCAGGGACTGGGGAAATGGTGTCAGAAAGGTTGGATCTGGCCTGCACTGGAGGAGGCCTTCAGTCACCAGGAAGTGAGGCAGACTGGATTTGAGGGGGCAGCTCTGCAGAAGCATGCAGAGGTTGGTACCTGCTATTATCAAGGTTTTCTAAGTTCTGTTGTGGGAGGAGACCTGGAACTAAGTCTTGGCTAGAGTGTGTGTGTCCTGAGGAGAACACAGGAACTTGATGTGCTGTTAAGAAGTTTAGTATCCAGTGTTGGTGGATTGCTGGTTCCACGGGTGTCCCTGTGTCTAGACTAGAGGATGGGATAGAGAAATGGTGCTGCCAGGTCCTCCATCCCTGGAGACATCTCCTAACAATCCCTGCCCCCCCCATACCTGCTCTGAGATTAGTAAAAAAATCTCCCTCCTTAATGCCCCCAATGTTTTTCAAACTACTCCTTCTATGCTGTATCTCTACAGGGCTGTTTATTAAGTTGTTTCTTTAAGGAGCCTAGGTTGCTGATTTGTAAAGTTCCAGGTATTAAGCCCTACTAATTGTAAGAACTTGTGAAATTCATGCCCCCTTGTTTTCAAAGCCAAATATTATGGGGGATTCATCTTCCCTGTGTATATTCCCTGTGCTTGGGGTGCCTGTGTGAGAGTCTGTTCCCCCACACACACACCAAACCATCTAAAGCTGAAGTGGTATGGACCTGGTATGTTCCAGAGTGCTTTGCATCTGTGTCACATTGTTTGGACAGCTGGAGCTGTAGTAAGCACTGAACAGGGGTGTCCCAATGTGTACTACACTGGTGGAATGGCTGGGGTTGGTTTGAGCTAGGGTCCAGAATTCCATGAGGTGGTTGGCCAGCTAGGCACCTAGTCCCAGATACCATCCATTCTCTCAAGATGGAGGGGGATATGAAGTGATGATTGCCAGTCCCTTTGACCCAGAATGAGTTCTAGCAGCTCCCCTGCAGGTTGGTGGACTTTGGGTCTGAATATTTCATATACTAGTTGTTCTTTCAAACTATGGCTTTTTTTCTCTGCCCTGGGGCAGATGAATCTTCTTATGGTCCCTCAATACTAACCCTCCCCACTGCACTTTGCAGCATCAGGGATGGGAATTCCCTTTTTCACTCTGTCTCCATCTCTTTTGCCATTCTCCATGTGGTATCTGTATCTTCTGTTGTGCAGAAACTCTTTACTCAGTCCTCGGCTATTGTTAAGGACAGATTGTTCTATAAATAGGTAGAGATTTGGTGTGTCTGTGGAGGAGGTGAATTCAAGGTCCTCCTATATTCCCATATTGGACCAAAACTCTCCTTGCTTTTCCTTCTTCTTAATTTTGTTTTTGTATTTTATATCTTCTTAACTTCAAGAAGAAAACCTTCTAATATTTGCACTAGGATTGCATTGAAGCAATAGATCAACTTAGAAATTATTGACATCTTTTCAATACTGAGCTAGCATTCTATAAAAATGAGATATTCTAGTATTTATTTGTATAATCTTTAATTTCTTTCAATATGTTTTATAAAGTTCTTATGAATCTTTTAAATTTTATTGATATTTACTATTTTTTATTATAAATGTTATTTTAAAATTTTACTTTCTACTTATAGCTGAATATAAATATAAAAATAATTTGTATTAATCTGCTAAATTAAATTTAGTTTTAATAGATTTTGAATAGTTTTTTTTTAGGACTTTCTACTTACACAGTCACATTCACCTGTGAATAATGATGACTGAATTTATTCCTCCCCATCTATCATACTTTGTCATTGTTTTTCTTTCCTAGTACTAAACATGGCCACCAGTACATTGCTGAATAGTACTGGCAGAGAAAAGACATCCTTGTTTGGGGATGGGGGGGGGAAACGGATATTTTTGAAAGTTCACTATTATGTATGGTGCTTTCTATAGAATTTTTGCAGAATCATTTTTTCCGATTAAAAGTATTCCCTTTAACCTCTAGCTTGCTAAGAATTCTTAGTATGAATAGGAGTTGAACTTTATCAAATGATTTTCCCTTCATATTTACCATATGATTTTTCTCCTTTTTCTCTGTAAATGTATTGAATTACATTGGTTTATTTTCATATTTTAAACCAACCTTATATTCCTGTAATAGACCTAATATGTTGTGTATTAACTTTTTCATGTATTCCTGGATTCAAATAATTATTTCAAAAGAGGCATCAAGAGAGAAATTGTCAAGCACTGCATTTTTATAGCAAACTAATTTAACACTGAATATATATCTTTATAACTTTTCTTGATCCTAAAGAGCATTATCAGTCAATTGGTAAATGGTAAAATGCTGTCTTAAAAGAATACCAAACTTAATCCTGCAAGCATAGCAAGGTTATAAAAAGGAAAACTATGGGGCACCTGGGTAGCTTAGTTAGTTAAGCATCTGCCTTTGGCTCAGGTCATGATCTCCAGGTCTTCGGTTCCAGTCCTGTGTCAGGCTCCCAGCTCAGCAGGGAGTTTGCTTCTCCCCCTCCCTCTGCCTCTCCCGCTGCTTGTGCTCTCTGGCTCTGTCTCAAATGAATAAATAAAGGTTTTTTAAAAAATAATAAAAAATAAAAAGGAAAACTATGAGCTAAACATAGAAATAGATATAGATTTATACCTCTCTCTCTTGAGAAGTAGATAGCTTGGTTAGATAGATATCTTACCAAGATTATAATAGTTATTTTAATTCTTGAGCTCATTTACTTTCATCTGTAGTTTGTGAAACTAAGTATGTGAAACTGAAACTTAATACAAGGCAAGAATTTTGTAAGATTTTTTTCAAGAAATTAGGTATACAATTTTTTTAAAGCTAAATCCAAAAACAAAAACCTTATAGGAAAGGTTGGTATGTTGTTTTCACTAGAAATAGTTTAAAATGTTCACATGATTTAAAAAATAATAATGACAACAACAAATGTCAAAGGCAAATTTCACACTGGAATATTTCCAGGATTTGTGACAGAGCAAGGGTAAATATTACTCTTAAGGGATAAACAGCTTTACAAATACATTTTATAAATTAATCACATGAGTGGAAAAATGAGCAGCTGAAATAAATCAGTAAGATACAAAATAAGAGATAATAAATGTATGAAATATAAGAAATACAAGCCAAAGAAACCATTTTTCAGCTATCAGTTTGACAAAATTATATATCACACTACTGACCACTAGAAAGCAGAAATGAACATGTTCAAATTTCAAATTCTTCAAATTCTCTTCCGAGAGATGTAAACTTAAAGAACAATTTTTGGCCAGTTGTGGACATTTGAATGTAAATCCTTAAAATGTTTATGCACTTACCTCTACCAAATAATTTTACTTAAAATGATCAAAACAAAAAGTACTCATTGAAACTTATAAAAGGTGATATGAAACCATTAACAATAACATAGCAGGAGTATATAATTCCACCTACATGTGCAACCTTCATAAATGACTAAATAAACAGAAAACAGAATTGAGCTTGTAAATACAGAAAACAAACTAACTGAGGGTTGCCAGAGTGGACAGGAGTGGGGGACTGGGCAAAATGGGTAAGAGGTGTGTGCGATACAGGCTCCCAGGTCCCAAACATATAATGAATAAGTAATGGGAATAAAAGGTACAGCATAGGGAATATAGTCAATGGTATCATAGTACCATTGTATGGTAATGGATGGTAGCTATCCTTGAGGTGAGCATAGCATAAGGAACTGAGTTGTGGAATCACTATATTGTATACCTGAAACTAATGTACCATTGTGTGTCAACTATATTTAAGAAATAAATAGCCATGACAAACACCAAAAAGATAGTAAGTAAAAAAATACAAAATACTGCATTGAAAAATAAGATACTATTTTAGTATTCTATTGCTGTGTAAGAAACACCACAAATTTAGCACCTTAAAAAACATCGATTTATTAGCTCATATATCTATGTATCAGAAGTCTGGCAGGGCAGGACTTGATTCTCTGTTCAAGGTTATCACAAGTTGGCTATCAAAGCATTTGCTGGAGGCTCGAGGGAAATACCTACTTCCAAGCTCATTTTTGAGCAGAATTCAGTTCCCTGTGACAGTAGCACTTAGTTGGCTCTTTCTTACTATCTGTCAACTAAGGAGTGGTGAATGCTCTCAGTTTTTAGAAGGCATCCCCTCCACCTTCTAGCCAGCAATGGTATATCAAATCCTTATACTTTGGATTTCTGACTTCTCACTTCGGATTTCTCACTTGGAGATTTTTAGGGCTCAAGTGCCTGGGTGGCTCATATGGTTAAGCATCTGCCTGGGTGCCTGGTGGGTTAAAGCCTCTGCCTTCGGCTCAGGTCATGATCCCAGGGTCCTGGGATCGAGGCCCACATCGGGCTCTCTGCTCGGCAGGGAGCCTGCTTCCTCCTCTCTCCTCTCTCTCTCTGCCTACTTGTAATCCCTTTCTCTGTGTCAAATAAATAAATAAGATTAAAAAAAAAATTTAAGCATCTGCCTTCTGCTCAGGTCACGATCCCAGGATCTTGGGAATGAGTCCTGCATCAGTCTCCCTGCCCAGTCGGGAATCTGTGTTTCCCTCTGCCCCTCTCCTCTGCGCATACTCTCTCTTTCTCTCAAATAAATAAAATCTTTTTAAAAATTAAATAAAAAATTAAAGTGCTTAAAGATCAATTGATTTTGGGATCCTAATTACTTAAATAAGATTCCTTCACAGCAGGAGATAGATTAGCATTCGATTGAATAACTGAGAGATATGAATATCAGTGACAGAAATCTTGAAGGCTGTCCTAGAAATCAGCCTACCACAAATTCAAAGTAGAATGTATTAATACCCTAATTTATTTATAAGTGAAGGAATAACTATAAATTTTTGCATATGTGCATGCTTTCTATAAAGAGAGATACAATACTGTCAACAACTTATACATCTAAAAGATTTTTAGATGTGATTCTAATGTTTACCTTCTAGTTATAAGTTTGGGAAGTTTTATATAAGGGACGTTATTATAATTATTAAGAAGTAAACATATTTTTGAACTCTATCTAGAGGTTTATGTTTCCATATAAGAATCTCTTTTTAACAGATGTACCTATCAAATGGTGTTACTAGTATTACACTTTCAAACCAGAGACCATGTTGTCAGTATCAGAGAAACCTTATATAGAAGGTGCAAAAATACACTTAAATTTTTTGCAGTTTCTTTGAGCAGTAAATCCCATTTTGATGCATGCTCAATTGAGAATTAAAAGTTCAAATATTGATTTGCATAGGAAATTAGCAATTAATTACCCATATAATTAACTTGCACCTGCCAATTGAGGCAACAATTAAGTTTGCAGATACCATAAAAGAAACTTCTTGAAAATAATCTGTTGTAGATATTTGAAAGTTCACAATTCTACAGAGAGATACATGTACCCATGAGAATGTGACCAACCACAGGGAGTATAACTAATGAAGGGCGTGGCTGCCATGGTTTGAAATTTATCAATAGGTTGGAGTTTCCACAGACTGCCCGCTGTCAATGACTGAATGCACTAGGGATACTGAGGCAGATGTATACTTGGGAGACCCAAGACTTCAACTGCTGGCTTTGGCTCATGGACTATACAGAAGCCCTAACACATATATTGGTAGAATCATGTCCCCCAAAACATATGTTGAAGTCCTAATCTCTAATACCCGTGAATACAATTTCCTTTAGAAACAGTGTCTTTGCAGTTGTATTCAATTTAAAATGAGGTCATCCTTAAAATAAGCCCTAATGTAATGAGTGGTATCCTTTAAAAAGAGTGGGATTTTTCAGACACAAAGCAAAGATGAACATGTGAAGACAGAGCCAGAAATTAAAGTGGTATAGCTACCAACCAAAGAATGCCAAGGATTGCCAGTAACCACCAGAAGCTAGGAAGAGTCAAGGAAGGACTCTCCCCTTACAGCCTTCAGAGAAACCATGACCTTGCCCAAACCTTCATTTCAGACTTCAAGCCTCCAGAATAGTGAGAGAATAGATTTCTGTTTAAGTGTGCTCACACCAGGTTTGTGATAATGCATTATGTTACCTCTAGGAAACTAGTTTAGTACCTAACCTTCCTTTCTTCTCTACATGATTCACAGTCAAATGTATATAGTAGTTTGACAACATTCTCAGACTCACTCAGCCCCTGCTCCATTTCTCTCACACAGCTTATTTCCCCTAATACCATCCTTATGTGCTTAATTTCATGATGACATCTGTTTCTTGTCGGTTTTAGATGAACAGAGTACCCTACTCAGAAAATGAAGCAAACTATATTTAATTCTATGCTAAATAACATTTAATAATATAAATATGTAACAACTGATTTGAAAATTTTACTTGCATTTCCCTGATTGTTACTGAGCTAGAATATATCTACTTGTGTTGGTGGGCCATGAGTATGTGTATTAGTAGTACACAGTAACCATGGCTACACAGCAGGAGCTTGATGCATAGTAGAGTCTACCTGAAGTGAGGAGAGGAGACACACCCACTCATGGTAAACACCGCCATAAATAGGTCTAAAGGAAAACCACCTTGGGCCTTCCCTTCTGCACATCTTCAGAGCCTTTGATTAGCCAAGGTACCCATAGGTCTGACATGAGGGAGCATGGGAGGCATACCTTTCAGGAGAAAGGTAAAGAATAGATCTGGTACAAACAAAAAATAACCAGCAACTAGACTTTGCCCATTTTTATAGAGAGTTACTGCTCTTTTTTTCTCTAATTTGCATGAAATTTTTCCATATTCTGAAGTTAGTCATAATGTCGGAGATATCCTTGTCTTTATGATAGCTTTTTCTCTTTCATTTAGATATAACTGACATACATCATTATATAAATTTAAGGTAAACAGCATAATGACAAATATATTTTGAAATGAATACCACGATAAGTTACATCTTACATACTTAAAAAAAGAAGAAACGCTTTCTTTCTTGTGAACGAGAACTTTTAAGATCTTCCCTTAGGAACTTTCAAATATACCGTATAGCACTGTGAACTATAGTAGTAGCATTGTACATTATTACATCTCTAATTTTTTTTATTACTGTAAGTTTATACCTCTTTAACACCGCCTGCAGTTCCTCAGGTAACCACGAATCTGACCTCTTTCTGTGAGTTTGGTTTACTTTATTAAAAATTTTTTAGAGTCCGGATGTAAATGAGATACCACAGTCATTTGCCTTTCTCTGTTCAACTTATTTCACTTAGCATAATGCCCTCGAGGTCTAGTGTGTTGCACATACCAGGTTTTCTTCTTTTTACGGCTGAGTAATACTCCATTGTATACATGTTCCACAACTTTTTTTAAAATCCTTTCTCTATTGATGAACTTACAATTTTTCCACCTCTTGGCTATTGTAGGTAATGCTGCAGTAAACACGGAGGTGCCAATATCTTTCTGACATAGGTTTTTTTGTTTTTTGTTGTTGTTGTTGTTGTTGTTGTTTTTAATACATACCCAGAAGTAAAATCACTGGATCAGATGGCAATTTTATTTTTAGTTTTCTGGGGAACCACCATAGAGTTTTCTTTATAGCAGTTGTACCAATTTACAATCCCACCAACAGTGCAAGAGGATCAGCATCCTAGATAGCATTCACTGTCTCTTGCCTTTCTGATGAGAGCCATTCTGGGAGGCAGAAGGTGATAGCTCATTATTGTTTTGATATGCATTTTCCTAATAATTAGTGAGTTTGAGCACATTTTCATGCACCTTTAGCCTTTAGGATATCTTCTCTAGAAAAAGTCTGTTAATGTCTTTTGCCAATTTTTTTAACTGACTTGGGGTTTTGGGGGGGGGTTTTGTTTTTTGATTTTTTTGTGTGATTTCATGTCCTTATTTATTTATTTATTTATTTATTTATTTATTGGTTTTGATTTGTTTTTGCTATTGAGTTGCTACAGTTCTCTGTGTATTTTGGATATTATCCCCTTACCAGAGACATGCTTTGCCAATATTTTTCCCATCTCTAGGTTACCTTTTGATTTTGTTGGTTTCTCTTTGCTGTGCAGAAGCTATTAGGTTGGATAGAGTCCCACTTATTTATTTTTCATTCTGTTGCTTGTGCAGGTGTTATATCCAAAAATAAAATTGCCAAGAACTATGTCAGAGAGCTTTCTTCCTGTGTTTTCTTCTAAGAGTTGCATAGTTTCAGTATTACATTTAAATCTGTAATCCATTTAGCCTTAGTGTGATTGGTGTAAAATGTGCATCTAATTTTCTTCTTTCATATGTGCATATCCAATTTTCCTAGCATGTTTAAAAAAGACACTCTTTTCTGAGTCTCTTTCAAATATTTGTTGATTTATATTCATGGTTTTATTCCTGGGCTTTCAGTTCTGTTCCACTGGACTATGTTTCCATTTTTATGTCAGTTCCATACTATTTGATTGCTATAGGTTTATAACATAGCTTCAGATTGGGAAGTATGATTCCTTCTGGTTTGTTCTTTTTTCCTCAGGATTGCTTTGAGTATTCCAGGTCCTTTTTGGGTCCAAAAAATGGTAGCATTTTCTTTTCCTTCCTTCCTTCCTCCCTCCCTCCCTTCCTCCTTCCCTCCCTCCCTTCCTCCCTCCCTCCCTCTCTCCCTCCCTCCCTCTTCCTTCCTTCCTTCCTTTTTCCTTCTTTATTATTCATTCATTCATTCACCCATTCATTATTTCCCAGTATAGTTAGCAGTGACATATTAGTTTCAGGTGTACAATATACTGATTAAAATTCTATACTCAGTGCTCATCATGATAAATGTACCTTCAATCCACTTCACATATTGTAACTGCCAAACCTCCCCACCCCAACCATCTCCCCTCTGGTAAACATCACTTTGTTCATTTGTTTTGTTTCTTCATTTCCACATGTGAGTGAGATCATATGGTATTTGTCTCTCCCTGACTTTTTCACTTAACATACCCTCTAGGTCTAAACATGTTGCAAATAATAAGATTGTATTCCTTTTTATGGCTGAGTAATACTCCAGTGTGTGTGTGTGTGTGTGTGTGTGTATACATGTATATAAGATATCCACAAACACACACAAATACGACAGCACATCTTCTTTATCCATTCACCTATCGATGGACATGTGGGATGATTCCATAATTTGGCGATGGTAAAATGCTGCAATAAGCACAGGGGTGGGTGTATCTTTTGAAATTAGTTTTCCAGTTTGGTGGGTAAATACCCAGTATTGAATTACTGGAAAATATGGTAATTCTATTATTATTTGAGGAATCTCCATACTGTTTTCCACAGTGGTCACACCACTGTGCATTCCCACCAATAGTGCATGAGGATTTTTATGGTGTCAGCTCTCACACTGAGGTCGTTAATATATTTTGAGGTTTTTTGCTGTTGTTGATAGAAAGTGGTCTGGTTTCATTCCTTTCCATTCTAGCTGTCTAGTTTTCCCAACATCATTTGGGAAAGACTCGTTTTTTTACCATTGCATAATCTTGCCTCTTTGTTAAAGATCAATTTGCCATATAATTATGTCTTTATTTCTGCACACTATATTCTCTTTCCCTGATCTGCGTGCCTCTTTTTGTAAAAATGAATATTAAAAGACACACACACACAAATAAAGAATATAAAGAGACAGGTAAACAGAACAGAACAATACACTTCCCTGGGTATATTTTGGTCTGTTAGAAGAAACTACATTCCAAAATTGTGAAGAAAGAAAAACTTACATATGTACAAAAATAAAGTTAAATACAATGAAAGGATAGAATGTAGCTGTAAAAATGGAAATAAAAAAGACTTAGAGTTAATAAAGTAAAAAAAATTGGTTGAAAAGGAAAGAGAAAAAAATTAAAATTGAAAAACTAAAGAATTATGAGAAGAAAAAAAAATGAATTCTATATACTATTTTCCCCCAGTGCTTAAGTTTTGCAGTTCTGTGTGATTGGTAAACATGGATGTTCTTGCTGATCCTCTGGGGGAGGGGTCTGTCGGGCTAGTTCTTAGGTGTTTTTGCCCTGGGTAGAACTGCACTGCCCTTGCTAGGGGGCCAGGCTAAGTAAACTGCCCTGGATTGCACTATGGCTTTTGTTCCCTTGAAGGCTTTCTTCACTGCTTTAGAGGATGAGAATGAAATGGTGGCTTCCTGATCTCCAGCCCCAAAGCTGAAAGCTCATGCCCCTCGCCCCTCAGAGCACCATCAGGGAAAAGCAATCAGAATGATCTGATAGCTACTTAGCTGAATTCCTAGGACCAGAAAAAACTAAGGTCTCTGCCATCTTGGAAACCTCCCCCACCCCCCACCCCCAGTCTGTCACTTGTGCTCTCATTTGTTTGACTATGACTCTTGCAGAGCAAAAGGGGTTTTTTTTGTTTGTTTTAATTTTATGGAAGATCAGCTTATCAATTATTTCTTTCATGGATCTTGCCCTTGGCATTGTATCTAAACAAAACAAAACAAAAAACATTGCCAACAAATACAAAGTTATCTAGGTTTTCTTCTATGTTATTTTCCAGGTGCTTTACATTACGTTACATATAGGTCTATGATCTATTTTGAATTAATTTTGGGAAGGGTGTGAAGTCTATATCTAGATCATTTATTTTGCATGTATGTGTCTAGTTGTTCAAGCACCACTCGTTGGAAAGGCTATCTTTGCTCCATTCTATTACTTCTGTTCCTTTGTCAAAGATCTGAATGACTATATTTACATGGGTATATCTGGGTTCCCTATTATTCCATTGATCTGTTTGTCTATTCTTTTACCATTACCAAACTGTCTTGATTATTATAGTTTTATAGGAAGCAATGAGGTTGGATAGTGTCAGTCTTACAACTTTGATCTCCTTGAAATTGGGATGCCTGGTTTGAGTCACTTTTGTCTGCATATAAACTTTAGAATCAGTTTGTCAGTATTTACAAAATAACTTACTGGGATTTTGGTTGGGATTAATCTATAGATCAAGTTGGGAGGTACTGTCATTTTGTTCTTATCGAAGCTTTCTATCCATAAATATGGACTATCTCTCCATTTACATAGTTTTCCTTTGATATCTTTCATCCAAATTTTATTGTAGTCTTCATAAAAATTTTATACATATTTTGTTATATACGTGTACATATATATGTGTGTATACATATATATATTATATGTATTTCATTAAGGAAGGTGCTGGTTAACATGATACTGTGTTTTTAATTTCTTTCTCCATTACTTGTATATATAAAAGTGATAGAGCTTTGTATATTCCTCTATCTTCCAATCTTGCTATAATTGGTTGTTAGTACCAGAGCCTCCTCCCCCCCCATTGATTCTTTCAGATTATGTTCTACATAATTATATCATCTACAAACAAAGACAACTTTGTTTCTTTCTTCCTAATCTGATTATCTTTTGTTTGCTTTTCTTATTGTACTTGGTAGGACATCCTATATGATATTGCAAAGGATTGAAAGGGAACATTCTTTTCATGTAGCTGATCTTAGTGATGAAGCTGTGAGTTTGTCACCATTATATACTGTGTAAGCTGTAAGTTTTTTTATAGGTATCTGTTATCAAGTTCAAGAAGTCCCTCTATTCCTACCATACAAAGAGCTTTTATTGTATCATAATGGAGATAGGATTTTGTTAAATTCTTTTCCTGCCTCCTTTAGATTTTGTTCTTTTTTTCTGGTTTCCACAGTTAGAAATTTAGACAATTGATTTTTAAATTTCTTCATTTTAATATGTGCATTTAATGCTATAAATTCCCCCCTGAGCATTGTTTTCACAATATCCTACAAATTTCATTGTTATATTCTCCTTTAGGAAAAAATACATTAAAGTTTTTCTTTTCTTTTAAAGATTTTATTTATTTATTTGACAGAGAGAGATTACAAGTAGGCAGAGAGAGAGAGAGGAGGAAGCAGGCTCCCTGCTGAGCAGGGAGCCCGAAGCGGGCCTCGATCCCAGGACGCTGAGATCATGACCTGAGCTGAAGGCAGAGGCTTTAACCCACTGAGCCACCTAGGCGCCCACATTAAAGTTTTTCTTGAGATTTATTTTGGACCCATGACTTATTTGGAAGTGTGTTAATTAATCTCCATACATTTTAGGATTTTCCAGTAATTTTTCTCTTACTGGTGCCTAGTTTAATTCTACTCTGGTTTGAGAGCAGACATTGTGTGATTTCTCTTGTTTTTAACTGTTAAGATATATTTGTGATCTAGAATGTAGTCTTGAAAAATATTCTATATGAGGTTAAGAAGAATGTGTACTCTAATTTATAATTTATAGATAAATTAGATACATTAATCTATATATGCCAATCTTATCCGGACAATTGATGATGATGTTGAATCTAACTTTGTCCTTACTGATTTTTAGCCTCCTGGATCTGTCCATATTGAAGCCCCCAACTATGACCATGGAAATAACAATTTTTTGTTGCATTTCTATCAGGTTCTGCCTCATGTATTTTGATGCTCTTTTGTTAGGTGCATACCTGTTAATATTATTATGTCTTCTTGGAGAATTGACATTTTAATCAATATTTGATACACTATTTATCCCCAATAACTTTCCTCATGGAAGTCTGTTGGGTCTGTAATTAATATAGCTCTTTCTGATTTCTTTTGATTATTGTCAACATACTATATGTCTACATTCCTTTATTTTTAGATGCAGAAAATGTTTATAAAATGACTTACTTTTAGGTGGCACAGGAGACATGATGACTCTGATGGACAGGAATTTTTTTTTTTTTCATGAAGCTAAGGCATTTTTGGAAAAGACAGGTAAGGTCAAATAGGAAAGTGTATTACAGAGTGGGGAAAAAGCAATGATTTCAGAACTTGTATTGACTTTTGATGAAGCCCTACAGTTAAGAAAGCAGAAGTTGGGCGCCTGGGTGGCTCAGTGGGTTAAAGCCGCTGCCTTCGGCTCAGGTCATGATCTCAGGGTCCTGGGATCGAGGCCCACATCGGGCTCTCTGCTCAGCGGGGAGCCTGCTTCCTCCTCTCTCTGCCTGCCTCTCTGTCTACTTGTAATCTCTCTCTCTGTGTCAAATGAATAAATAAAATCTTTAAAAAAAAAAAAAAAGAAAGCAGAAGTTAAAATTCAGGAAGAATCTAGATTCATAGAGATCTAAACCCAATTACATTTTGGTAGGCTCTGTGAATGAGTCCCAGAGAGGGGATTTGAGATTGTAGTGATATTTTAATGCCAAATGGAAACTGGACTAGATCCCAGGATGAGAGTATAAGAATTAGAACAACAGTCATATGGGTTAGAGATATTAATAAAACCAAATCCTATGTAAGACCCTATTGCCCAGAAAAAGAATTACACATTAAAGAATCTTTTGCACTATTAATATTTTCTATCCAAATATCAAAAAGTGTTGATGAACCTTTTTGCTTATTTTCACTTCTGCTCATTTACCATGTCTCTCAGTTATATGATCCTTCACATTTTTTTCTTTTTGATCCTTTACATTTTCTATGGTTCATCAACACTTTTTCATATGTGCCTCCTCCAAGAAAGAGAGCATTGAAAAATGGTGAGTAGTTAAAAGATCATCATGTAATAGGAAAACTAAAGTCCACACTGTTTTTCAATAAACATTTTCAAAATCAATGAAAACGTAGTTCTTTTATATCAGTTTCTCTTCTTTTATAGAAGTATAATTGATACATGAGTTTCAAGTGTACAACATAGTGAATCAGTTTGTATATATTGAAAAATGATCACCACAATAGGTCCATTTAATATTCATCACCGTACTTACAGAATCTGTGTGTATTTTTTAATTAGGTTGTCCTTTAGCTATTGAATTGTGTGAGTTCTGTATATATTTTGAATAAAAAGCTCTTATTGGATATATGGCTTGTAAATATCCTCACCAGTTAAGTAGTTTGTCTTATTATTTTCTTGGTTTCCTTTGCTGAGCAGAAGCTTTTCATTAGATGTGGTCCCACTTGTTTATTTTTGTTTTTGTTGCCAAAAATAAAAATAATAATATAATCACCAAGACTGATGTCAAGTGCTTACCACTTATGTTTTCTTCAGGGAATTTTATGGTTTCAGGCCTTACATTAATGTCTTGAATTCATTTTGAGTTAATAGTTGTGCATGATGCAAGATAGTGATCCATATTTATCCTTTTGCATGTGGCTGTCTGGTTTTCCTCATACCATTTGTTGAAGAGACAGTCCTTTCCCTATTGTATATGCTTCTCTTTTTTATCATAAGTGCAAGTATATCTGTGGGTTTATTTCTGCCTCTCTGTTCATTTGATGCGTGTGTGCGTGTGTGTGCGTGTGTGTGTTTGCAATACCATACTGCTTTGATTACTATAGCTTTGTAATATAATTTGAAATCCAGGAGTGGCTTTGTTTCTCTTCCTCAAGATTATTTTGCCTATTTGGAGGTCTTCTGTGGTGTTATAGAAATAGTAGGAATGTTTATTTTATTTCTGTAAAAAATGACATTGAAATTTTGATAAGGATTATATTGAATCTGTAGGTTGTTCAGGATAGTATGGACTATTTAGCAATATTCTTCTAATTCATTAGCATGGAATATTTTTCCATTTGTGTTGTCTTAAATTGCTTTCATTATATCTTAAAGTTTCAGTATAGATATCTTTCACCCCCTTGGCTAAATTTATTCTTACATGTTTTATTCTTTTTGATACAATTGAAAATTGGATATTTTAATTTCCCTTGATGAAAGTTCATTATTAGAGTACATAAACACAACTAATTTTAATGTACTGATTCTGCATTCTTCAACTGTACTGAATCATTGATTAATTGTAACAGGTGTGTGCGTGTGTCTGTGTGTGTTTATGGAGTCTTTAGGGTTTGCTCTATATAATTTGCCATCTGCACAGAGTGCCTGTTTATCTCTTTATATTTTGAATGCCTTTTCTTTTTTCTTGCCTAATTGTTCTGGGTAGAACTTCCAATACTATGTTGAATAAAAGTGGCAAAAATGGGCACCCTCATCTTATTTCTGATCCTAGAGGGAAAGCTTTTAGCTTTTCTTCATTGAGTATGATGTGAGTTGTGGATTTGTCATATTTGGTCCTTATTATGTTGAGGTACATTGCTTCTACACCCACTTTATTCAGAGTTTTTATCCTAAAAGGATGTCGAATTTTTTAAAGCCTTTTTCAGTTTTGTTTTGTTTTTTTTTTTAAATTGTCATTTATGCTTTTTATTCTTTTTTTAAAATGTGGTATCAGGTTAATTGATTTGCATATAATGAATCATCTTTGCATCCCCAGAATAAATTCCACTTGATGATGGGATCTGATCCTTTTAATGTATTGTTGAATTCCATTTGCTAATATTTTGTTGAGGATTTTTGCATCTGCATTCATCAAGGCTATTGACCTATACTGACCTCGTGGTGTCTTTTTCTGGCTTTGTTACCAGGGTAATGTTGGCTTTGTAAATTTACTTTGGAAGTGTTCCCTTGTATTTTTTGGAAAAATTTGAGAAGGATTGGTATGTTGTTGGAATGTTTCATATATTTTACCAGTGAAGCCATCTATTCCTAAACTTTTGTTTGTGGGGAGATTTTTAAGTATTGACTCAAACCTCTTGATAATAATTGGTCCATTCCAATGTTTTATTTCTTTATGATTCAGTTATAGTAGCCTGCCTGTTTCTAGGAATTTATCTTTTTCTTCTAGATTGTCAAAATTATTGAGGTATACTTATTCATAGTATGCTTTCATTAGCATTTGTATTTCTATAGTTACAGTCATAACGTCTCTTATTTCTGAGTTTAAGTCCTCTCTTTTTCCTTGATTAGTCTAGCACAAAGGCTGTTAATTCTTTCAAAGAACCAGGTTCTAGTTTCAGTCATTTACTCTATTGTCTTTGTAAGTCTGTATTTCATTTATTTCCACTGTCATCTTTTTTCTTTTCCTAAAGTATTTATATTTAAAGTGATTTCTTTTAGATAACATATAGTTGAGTCTTGTTTATTCACACGGACAACCTGTATTTTAATTTGTGCATTTAGACCACTGACACTCAAAGTGATCATTGATATAGTTAGATTAATGTCTACCCTATTTCTGTTTTTTTTTTAAATTTTATTAATGTATTATTTGCTTCAGGGGTACACGTCTGTGAATCATCAGTCTCAGACACTCACCATAGCACATACCCTCCTCCCCAATGTCTGTAACCGACATCCCATCCCACCCCCACCCCCCAGCAACTCTCAGTTTGTTTCCTGAGATCAAGTCTCTTATGATTTGTCACCATCCCTGGTCCGATCTTGTTTCATTTTTTTTCCCTCCCTTCCCCCCATAACCCTCCACCCTGCCTCTCAAATTCCTCATATCAGAGAGATAATATAACTGTCTTTCTCTGATTGACTTATTTCATGTAACATAATACCCTCTAGTTCCATCCATGTTGTTGCAAATGGCAAGAATTCAGTTTTTTGATGGCTGCCTAGTATTCCATTGTGTATATATACCACATCTTCTTTATCCATTCATCTGTTGATGGAAGTCTAGGCTCTTTCCATAGTTTGGCAATGTGGACATTGCTGCTATAAATATTCAGGTGCACGTGACCCTTCAGATCACTACATTTGTATCTTCAGGGTAAATACCCCGTGGTGCGATTACAGAGTTAGAGGATAGCTCTATTTTTAACTTTTTGAGGAACCTCCAGACTGTTTTCCAAAGTGGCTGTACCAGCTTGCATTCCTACCAACAGTGTAGTAGGGTTTCCTTTTCTCTGTATCCTTACCAACATCTGTCATTTCCTGACTGGTTAATTTTAGTCATTCTGACTGGTGTTTCCTGAATGGTTAATTTTAGTCATTCTGACTGGTGCGAGGTGGTATCTCACTCTGGTTTTGATTTGTATTTGATGCTGAGTGATGTTGAGCACTTTTTTATGTGTGTGTCAGCCATTTGGATGTCTTCATTGCAGAAATGTTTGTTCATGTCTTCTGCCCATTTCTTGATTGGATTCTTTGGTCTTTGGGTGTTGAGTTTGATAAGTTCTTTATAGATTTTGGATACTAGCCCTTTATCTGATATGTCATTTGCAAATGTCTTCTCCCATTCTGTCGGTTATCTTCTGGTTTTCCTGACTGTTTTCTTTGTTGTGCAAAAGCTCTTTATCTTGAAAAGTCCCAGTAGTTCAGTTTTGCCCTTCCCTTGCCTTTGGTGATGTTTCTAGGAAGGAGTTGCTGAGAATAAGGTCAAAGATGTTGCTATCTGTGTTCTCCTCAAGGATTTTGATGGATTCTGGTCTCACATTGAGGTCTTTCATCCATTTTGGGTCTATTTTTGTGTGCGATATAAGGAAATGGTGCAGTTTCATTCTTCATGTGTCTGTCCAATTTTCCCAACAGCATTTGTTGAAGACACTGTCTTTTTTCCATTGGATATTCTTTCCTGCTTTGTCAAAGATTAGTTGACCATAGAGTTGAGGGTCCATTTCTGGGCTCTCTATTCTGTTCCATTGACCTATGTGCCTGTTTTTGTGCCAGTACCATACTGTCTTGATGATTACAGGTTTGTAATAGAGCTTGAAGTCTAGAATTGTGATGCCACCAACTTTGGTTTTCTTTTCTGATTCCATGTAAATTTTAGGGTTATTTGTTCCATTTCTTTGAAAAAAAAATTGGTGGTATTTTGACAGGGATTGCAATCAGTGTGTAGAATGCTTTAGGCAGTGTAGACATTTTAACAATATTCTTTCAATCCATGAGCATGGAGTGTTTTTCCATTTCTTTGTGTCATCCTCAATTTCTTTCATGAGTACTTTATAGTTTTCTGAGTATAGATTCTTTGCCTCTTTGGTTAGGTTTATTCCTAGGTATCTTATAATTTTGGGTGCAGTTGTAAATGGCATCGACTTCTTAATTTCTCTTCTGTCTTGTTGGTGTCTAGAAATGCAACTGATTTCTGTACATTGATTTTACATCCTGACACTTTACTGAATTCCTGTATGAGGTCTAGCAGTTTTGGAGTGGAGTCTTTTGGGTTTTCCACATAAAGTATCATATCATCTGCAAAGAGTGAGAGTTTGACTTCTTCTTTGCCAATTTGGATATCTTCTATTTCTTTTTGTTAGATTGCTAAGGCTAGGAACTTCTAGTAATACATTGAATAGCAGTGGTGATAGTGGAGAACCCTGCTATGTTCCTGATCTTAGGGGAAAGGCTCTCAGTTTTTCCCCATTGAGAATGATATTCGCTGTGGGGTTTTCATAGATGGCTTTGATGATATTGAGGTATGTATCCTCCATCCCTACACTGTGAAGAGTTTTGATCAAGAAAGGATGCTTTACTTTGTCAAATGCTTTTTCAGCATCTATTGAGAGTATCATATGGTTCTTGTTCTCTCTTTTATTAATGTATTTTATTAATGTATTGTATCACATTGATTGATTTGTCAATGTTGAACCAAACTTGCAGCCCAGGAATAAATCCTACTTGGTCGTGGTGAATAATATTTTTAATGTACTATTGAATCCTATTCACTAGTATTTTGGTGAGAATTTTTGCATCCATGTTCATCAAAGATACTGGTCTGTAATTCTCCTTTTTAATTGGGTTTTTGTCTGGTTTTTGGATGAAGGTAATGATGGCCTCGCAAAATGAGTCCTTCCATTTCTATTCTTTGGACCAGTTTCAGGAGAATAGGTATTATTTCTTTAAATGCTTGGTAGAATTCCCCTGGGAAGCCGTCTGGAACCTGGGCTCTTGTTGGGAGACTTTTGATGACTGCTTCAATCTCCTTACTGGTTATGGGTCTGTTCAGTTTTTCTATTTCTTCCTAGTTCAGTTTTGGTAGTTTATATGTCTCTAGGAATGCATCCATTTCTTCCAGATTATCAAATTTGCTGGTGTAGAGTTGCTCATAATATGTTCTTATACGTGTTTATATTTCTTTAGTGTTGGTTGTGATCTCTCTTCTTCCATTCATGATTTTATTAAATTGGATCCTTTCTCTTTTTTGTTTGTTTGTTTTTATTTGACACACAGAGAGAGATTACAAGTAGGCAGAGAGGCAGGCAGAGAGAGAGGAGGAGGCAGGCTCTCCGCTGAGCAGAGAGCCTGATGGGGGCCTCGATCCCAGGACCCTGGGATCATGACCTGAGCCGAAGGCAGAGGCTTTAACCCACTGAGCCACCCAGCCACCCTTTCTCTTTTCTTTTTGATAAGTCTGGCCAGGGGTTTATCAATCTTATTAATTCTTTCAAAGAAGCAGCTCCTAGTTTCATTGATTTGTTCTACTGTTCTTTTGGTTTCTACTTCATTGATTTCTGCTCTGATCTTTATTATTTCTCCTCTCCTATTGGTTTAAGGCTTTCTTTGCTGTTCTTTCTCTAGCTCCTTGAGGTGTAGGATTAGGTTGTGTACTTGAGACCTTTCTTGTTTCTTAAGCAAGGTTTGTATTGCTATATACTTTCCTCTCAGGACCACCTTTACCATGTCCCAAAGATTTTGAACAGTTGTCTTTTCATTTTCATTTGTTTCCATGAATTTTTTAAATTTTTAAATTTCCTGCTTGACCCATTCATTCTTTAGTAGGATGCTCTTTAGCTTCCATGTATTTGAGTTCATTCCAACTTTCCTCTTATGGTTGAGTTCTAGTTTCAAAGCACTGTAGTCTGAAAATATGTAGGGAATGTTCCCACTCTTTTGATACCAGTTGAGACCTGCTTTGTGACTCAGGATGTGATCTATTCTGTAGAATGTTCCATGTGCACTAGAGAAGAATGTGTATTCTGTTGTTTTGGGATGAATGTTCTGAATATATCAGAGATGTCCATCTGGTCTAGTGTGTCATTTAAAGGCTTTATTTCCTTGTTGATCTTTTGCTTAGATGATCTATCAATTTCAGTGAAGGGGGTGTTAAAGTCCCCTACTATTATTGTATTATTGTCCATGTGTTTCTGTGATTTTGGTATTAATTGGCTTATATAATTGGCAGCTTCCATGTTAGATCTTGTTGGAAAGGCCCTCTAAGTATGATACAGTATCCTTTTCTCTTATAGTATTTGGCTTAAAATCTAGTTTATCTGATATAAGGATTGCCACCCCAGCTTTCTTTTCATGTCCATTAGCATGGTAAATTGTTTTCCACCCCCTCACTTAAAATCTGAAGGTGTCTTTGGGTCTAAATATTCTCCATCATTTGGTATTCTATATCACTAATTCTCTCTTCTGCCTCATTTATCCTAGCAGTAAGAGCCTCCATTTTTTATTGCACCTCATTAATAGTTTTGATTTCAACTTGTTTAGATTTTAGTTTTTATTTCTCCAGAAAGGGATTTTATATCTCCCGAAAGGGATTCTCTAGTATCTTCCATGCTTTTCTTGAGGCCAGCTAGTACCTTGATAATTGTCATTCTGAACTCTAGTTCTGACATCTTACCAATGTCCATATTGATTAGGTCCCTAGCAACCAGTACAGCCTCTTGTTCTAATTTTTTTTTTTTTGAGGTGAGTTTTACTGCCTTGTCATTTTATCCAGATAAGATGAATGAGAGAACAAAATACTAAAAGGGTAGCAGTGACCCCAGAAAAATATATGCTAGCCAAATTGGAAGAGACCCAAAACATGGGGGAGAAGGAGAAATGTGTGTGTGTGTCTGTGTGTGTGTGTGTGTGTGTATGTATGTGTATATATATATATATATATATAACTGGTGAATGGAACAGAGCCACACACTTGATACTTAATTTAGGGTGTATTTAGGTCTGTTAGAAGAAACTACCTCCCAAAATTTTAAAGAAAGAAAACATATATATACATAAATAAGGGTAAACATGATGAGGTGATGGAATATGACTGTAAAGATGAAAATCAAAAAAGATTTGGGCGCCTGGGTGGCTCAGTGGGTTAAAGCCTCTGCCTTCAGCTCAGGTCATGATCTCAGGGTCCTGGGATCGAGGCCCGCATCGGGCTCCCTGCTCAGTGGGGAGCCTGCTTCCTCCTCTCTCTGCCTGCCTCTCTGCCTACTTGTGATCTCTCTCTCTCTGTGTCAAGTAAATAAATAAAATGTTTTAAAAAAAAGATTCTAAAAGAGGAATTGATAAATTTGTTGAAAAAAGAAAAAAGAAAAGAGGAAAGAATCTATCAGGCTGGAAACTAGAACAAAGCCATGCACTAGATTTAGGGTATATTTTGATCTCTTAGAAGAAACTGTATCCCAAAACCTATGTCTATACAAAAAAATAAGGTTAAATACAATGAAGGGATTGAATGTGACTATCTTATCAATACTTTTTTAAAAAATCATTTTTAATTTTCATTGTTATAAAGTAGTTAAAAAGGTTAAAATAGGAAAGAGGGAATTTTTTTTAAAAAAGTAAGAAAAAAATGTAATTTAACTTTGAAAGACTAAAGAATCATGGGAAAAGAGTTATGAATTCCATATGTTGCATTCCCCAAACTCTGGAGTTCTGCAGTTCTCATTGATCAGTGAACTTGGTTTTGGCTGGATGTTCTTGCTAATCTTCTGGGGGAGGGGCCTGTTTCAGTGATTCTCAAATGTTTTTGCCTGAGGTGGAATTGCACTGCCCTTGCCTGGGGCCAGGCTAAATAATCTGCTTGAGTTGGCTTTTGGTAGCTTTTGTTCCCTGAATGCTTTCTGTACAGCTTTGGAGGAGCAGGGAGCTTAGAACCCCACTCCTCAGTGAGCCCTCAGAGAAAAGCAGTCAATCACTCTGATCTCCCTCATCTCCGGCCACACTCTGTGCTCACCCAGCCTGTGATTGAGCATTTCTATCTCTGGTTCATGACCCCATTTGGAGTCTCCAAATCCAGCAGATTCCTGCAGCACACTTCCACGCCACTCTTCCTGGTGGAGGAAGGGGGGGTCTCCCCCAATTTGCCAATTGTGTGGTCCCTGCTCAGAGAGCAGTGTTCCAGCTGTGCCTCAGATCACAGTTTAAGGTAACCCCAAGCTGAAGGCCCACTCCTTGGCTCCGTCTCTGCAGCCAGCTTCCCATTCTAATACCTGGGGTCTCTGCCACCCTCAGACATCCTTGGTTTTTTTGTGTCCCCAAGAGGACTCCACCCCCTGCTTAGCCTCTGGAGCGATGTCCCTCAGTGGAGCAGACTTCCAAAAGTTCTGAATTTGTGCTCTGCTACTCTACCACTTGCCGGAAGCCAGTCCCTACCCCCATGGTCTATCTTCCCATATGTGGCCTCAGATTCACTTTTCTGCGTGTCCTACATTCCAGAAAATGGTCGCTTTTCTGTTCCTAGAACTGCTGTTCTTCTTTTCTTTGATCTCCTGTTGAGTGTGTAGGTGTTCAGAATGGTTTGATAACTATCTAGCTGAAATCCTGGGACTCAACGATATTTAGGTTTCCTACTCCTCCGCCATCTCGATGCTCTCCCTTGCTGTTCCTATTTCTGTTTTCTCTTTGCAACTCATGTTTGTCTTCTACTAAATTTTTGGTTTTTGTGGTTTTAATTAGACAGTTTATATAATTCCAGCTAATCAAAGTGCCTTTCAGAGAACTATACAATTTCACCCATAAATTATAATTTAAAAAATCTTAATTCCTTCATTCTTCCTATTGTATCATTACTGTAAATCATTTCACTTTTATATAAGCATATATATTTGTATATAATACATAAATTAGCATATAATCTAGTACATGCTTTCTATTATTTTGAATAAACTATTATCTTTTAGAAAATCAAGGATAAGAAAAATTGAGGGTTTTCTTTTACTTTTGTTCCTGTAGTGCCTTTTTTTTTACCTTAAGCCACTATTACACACACACACACATACACATATCCACTCCTTTCTTTATATAGTTCTGAGTTGCTGACCTATATTAATTTCCTTCTCCCTAAAGAACTTCTTTTAACATTTCTTACAAGGCATATCTGTCAACAAATTCCCTCAATTTTTGTTTGAGAAAGTGTATTCCTCCTCCACTTTTGAAGGATAATTGCACAGGATACAAAATTCCAGGGGTTTTTTTGTTTTTGGTTTTTTTTTGGTTTGTTTGTTTTGCCTTAACAATTTAAATATTTCAGTCTACTCTCTTCTTGCTTTCATGGTTTCTGAGAAGTCTCATGTAAATCTTATCTTTGCTCTCTATAGCGAAGGTGCTTCCCCCTTTCAACACTGGATTTTTCAGCACTTTTGACCTTTGGTTTTCTCTAGTTTTAAAATGATATGGCTGGATTTATAGGCTAGAGTTTTTTTGTTTTTTGTTTTTTCATATATCACTTAGCTGTCTTAGTGTTCTCTGTGCTGTAAATATCTGACAATAATTTGGAGAAATTCTCAGTTATTCTATCAAATTTGTTTCCTTTTTCTTCTCTGTCTTTATTCTTTTCACATGTATGTTACATCTTTTGTAGTTATCTCACAGTTCCTGGATATTCTGATTTTTTTTCCTTTTTTTCCTGCATTGCCAGTTATCTTTGTTTTTCAGTTTTATAAATTTTTATTGATGTATTTTCAATCTGAGAGAATCTTGGCTTAGTTTTGTCTGGCCTAATATATCTACAAAAGGCATTCTAAATTTTGGTTATAGTGTTTTTAATATCTAACCTTTTATTTTGCGTTCTGTTTTAGGATTTCCATCTCTCTACTTAGGCTGCCTACTTTATCCATTAGAGACCTTAGCATACTGATCATGTTTTTTTTTTTAAGTACATATTTCTAACATCTGGCCATGTCTGTTTCTGATCCTGGCACTTATTTCAAATTTCATTATTGTTTTTCTTTTTGGTATGCCTCATAATTGTTTCTCAGTAGCCTAATATGATGTACTGGCTAAAAGGAACTGCTATAAGTAGGCCTTAATATGGTAGACTGTTAAGGGAGGAGCAAGTATTTATAGTCCTGTGATTAGCTTTTCAGTGAACCTATGTCTCTGGACTGTGTACTTTACAAGAATTTCTCAGTTGTTTCCCCCTTTAGGTGGGATACCATAGCTAGAGTGGGCTGGACTTGGGTATCTCTCTTCTCCCACATGGAAGGCTAGAACTTACTAGAGTTGGATGTTTTCTTCTCCCCACCAGTTAGAGTCTGAAATACCCCATCAGGTTAGGCTTTAGTTAACTTGTTTCTTCTGAGGTCAGGCCTTGCTAAGAGAAGAGAATTCTCTGATATATTTCAAAATGGTTCCTTTTCCTTTCCTGCTGCTAGAAGCATGAAGGAATTTTTTTTTCCAGATATTTTCTATAAGAATCAGGTTGAGCTCCTGTAGGTAGGTCCCCTAGAGTTTTTAACTCTCAAACTTGTCTGCACTGAGCATCCAGCAATTCAATTACCATTTAGGATTTCCTACAGTGGCACTGGTTCCCAGAGAGGTTTTCAGTGTTAGTCTCTGTTCTGTAAACTACCACAGCTGATAATCACTTGTCTTTCTCTCCAATCTTGGTGATTCTTGTGAATTCTTTGTGAATTTCCCCTTCCCTACTTTATGGACCCAAGAAGGGTATATAGAAGAATTGTTTATTTTCATTTTGTTCTTTTTGTAGTCATTAAGATGGAGTGTCAACTTCCAAGCTCCTTATATGTGGGAAGTCCTAATGATTAATTAGAATTTTACAATTTGTAAAACTCCAGTGAAGTAGAATTTATAGTGGTCTGTCCCTCCCGCCTGTATAGTCTTTCCATGAAATTTTTTAAAAGACATCTGATATCACTCCTTTAAAATCTCTTCATGCCTTTGAGATAATGTCTAATACTTTTATGATGGCACAAAAGAGCATTTAAAACTTAACCACAGAAAATCTTCCACTCTAAACCTCCAATGTATATCATAATCAAAGTTCTGGCTTTTTCAGTGGCTGCTTTGTATACCTAAAATTCTCTACCCACCGGCCATTTTCAATATTTTACTTTCCTTAAATGCCCATTTGGGATATTCTGTCTTCAGAGCCGTCCTCCGTAATCCCTTCAAAAGTCTATTGCCACAGCCTTTTGTAAATGTCTGCACTAAACAATAATTTGAAATGCATTATTATCTGTTTCTGTTTCTATCTGTTCCACTTGTATCTGGTTGTCTTAAAGTTTGACTCATTATCTTTTGTATAATCACTCAAGCATGCTTAATAGATGATGTTCACTGTAACAATTTTGACTTTGAAATATAAAAGGAAAGTGTGGCTTAGCTTCTCACTTCATTATAACTCCATGAAGTTGAAGAACAGAAACTACCTGAAGTCCACTACCCACCTACGAGAAGCTCTCTGTAACACAGATTACTTACCAACTCAGGAACATACAAGTTATAACAGGAAGATGGGTAATGGTTGACATCAAACCATGACTTCCTAAACATCCAGACATCTTTCAGTTTGGAGGGAAGCAATTCTTTGGAAATAGGCTTCTCTAGTGAATTATTAAAGCTAGCCAAGATTATGAATACTATCCGAACAAGAAATTAGGTAGATTAATCAGTTCTCAAGTATTCTCATAATCTCTGTATTCTTGGAGCAGGCAAAATTATAATGGGCTGTTTGTCCTTAACCATTTGCCTTCAAAATTGTGATAGAAACCCAAGGGAAAGCTTTGTTTGCACACTCTGGACTAAATTAAGTGATCTCATATCACTAAGTAATCATGATATTCCATTCACATTGAAATTATTGTACTTCAGTGTTGTGAATTTCTCAAAAGAAGATGGGTCTTAGTAATTTTTCCTACTTCATTACACAGCTCCAGGTAAAATATTAGCATTTATTAATATGTGTTAGATTAAAACATTAATTAGTACTATAAAATTTAAGATCACAGACCGAGGATTATAAAATCTACCTAGCTGATGAAATCTTCATGGAAATCTAGGGGAAAAAGCAAACATTTAAAATGAGAATAACTAAAGGTAATAGTTAATGTATCTACCTTCAACCCTATGTAAGCCAATTATTTATTGCCTGCATGCACTGGCTAGAGTGATTAAGGAAGTTTAAGATATGTGTTGGTTAGCAAAGAAACTATTCAAAATAACACTGCATGGAAAGAAACAAAAAATACTGCATAAACCATACTCTCTTCCAAACGTGATACAAAGTATCCAACCCAGAAAAATTTTTAAAGCTTGTTACATCTTTATTTGAATATTTGGTGCCTATTTTATTTTCTATTTTTATTTCCACAGGTTTGTTTTTTGGGTTTTTTTTTTTAAACTTTTCTGTGACAGCTAGAATAATCTTTTAGAGCTGTTCATATACCACATTTGGAGTGTATAGAGAAATTTTGCGACAACAGAGAGGCTAAAATTACTTTGAGAAAAATAGTCTTAAAATAGATAAGCAGTTTCTATGAATGATAGTTAGAAATGTATTTTTTAATCTCAAATATCCTTTAAAGAACAAAATAACCATGGATTTAATACCAATTCTTTTAGAGAGACTCAAAAAAATTAATGAAGGAATTTGTTTTGGCATTATCCTGTTGAAACATACTAAGAGAGAAAGAATCTAGAATCCTGAGCTGTGAGCATAGCACCATAGAAATATTGTGAGTACTACAGAAACAAGATTGGATTGTTCTAAAGTTCTTGGTAGCTTATTAGTAGAATATACACAACGAGGAGCTGCCTTCTTTAAAACTTTGAAATCTAGGGGGAATACTTAGGGTCATTTAGAGGGACACTTTTTTTTTAAGTTTTCTTTTTTATTCCAGTGTAGTTAACATACAGTATTATGAGTTTCAAGTGTATACAACAGTGATTCAAAAGTTGCATACATGACCCTGCTCATCGTGACAAATGCCATTCTTCATCCCCATCAACTACTTAACGCATCCCCTCATTACCCTCCCTTCTGGTAACCACCAGACTCTATAATTAAGAGTCTGTTTCTTGCTTTGTCTTATTATTTTTTTTTCCTTCAACCATTTGTTTTAAATTCCACATGTAAGTGAAATCATATACCCTTTATCTCTCTCTGCTTAGCATTATACTCTCTAGCTTCATCTACTCTGTTGCACAGGGCAAGATTTCATTCTTTATGGCTGAATAACATTCCATTGTATACATATACCACTTCTTTTTTTACCCACTCATCAATCGATGGACACAGGCTGCTTTAATATCTTGGCTTTTGTAAGTAATGCTGCTATAAACATCAGGGTGCATGTATCCTTTTGAATTAGTGTACCAAAATTTTGGGGGTAAATACCTAGTAGGGTGATTGCTAGTTCATAAAGTAGTTCTGTTTTTACCTTTTTGAGAAACTTCCTTACTGTCTTCCACAGTGCCTGCACCAGTTTGCGTTCCCACCAACAGTGTAAGAGGGTTCCCCTTTGTCCACATCCTCACCAACACCTGTTGTTTCTTTTGTTGTTCAGTTGAGCCATTTTTATAGGTGTGAGGTGATAGCTTATTGTAGTTTTGATTTACATTTTCCTGATGATGAGTGATGTTGAACATCTTTTCATGTGTCTGTGGCCATCTGGATGTTTTCTTTGGAGAATGTCTGTTCATGTCTTCTGCCCATTTTTTAATTGGATTATTCATTTTAGGGGTGTTGAGTAGAAGTTCCTCATATATTTTGGATACTAGCCCTTTATCAGATATGTCATTTATAAATATCTTCTTCCATTTTGTATGTTGCCTTTTCAGGGTTTTTTGATGTTTTAAGATTTTTTATTTATTTCAGACAGGGGAAGAGGGAGAAGGAGACTCCTCGCTGAGCAAAGAGTCCAACATGGGGCTCGATCCCAGGATTCCAAGATCATGACCCAAGCTAAAGGCAAATGCCCAACCCAATGAGCCACCCTGGTGCCCCTGTTGCCTTTTAGTTTTGTTGATTCTTTCCTTCCCTATGCAGAAGCTTTTTATTTTGATGTAATCCAAGTAGTTTATTTTTGCTATCCTTTACTTCGCCTCGGGAGACCTATCCAGAAAGAAGTTGATACAGCCAATGTCAAGGAAGTTACTGCCTGTATTCTCTTCTAGGTTGTTTATGGTTTCAGGTCCCACACTGAGGTCTTTAAACAATTTTGAAGTTATTTTTTAGTATGGTCTAAGAAAGTGGTACAGTAGCCCAGTTTCATTTTTTTGTATGTTGCTGTCTGGTTTTCCATATACCCTTTGTTGAAGAGACTGTCTTTTTCTCTTTGGATAGTCTTTCCTGATTTCTTGAAGATTAATTGACTATATATATAGTTGTGGATTCATTTCTGAATTTTCTTCTTTCTTGATCTGTGTATTTTGTGACAGTAGCATACTCTTTTGATGACTACAACTTTGTAATATAACTTCATCTGGAATTGTGATGCCCCCACATTTGCTTTCCTTTCTCAAGGTTGCTTTGCGTTTTGATAGATATCTTAGAAATTTTTGTGCTAATTCTGTGGGGAAATACTGTTGGTATTCTGTTAAGGGTTGCATTAAATCCGTAGATTGCTTTGGGTAGTACAGATATTTTAACAACATTTGTTCTTCAAATGCATGAGCATGGAATATCTTTCCATTTCTTGGCATTGTCTTGAATGTCTTTCATCATTGTTTTACAGTTTTCAGAGTACAGGTCTTTCATCTCTCTGTTTAGGTTTATTCCTAGATTTTTTGGATGCAAATATAAATGGGACTATTAAGTTTTCTTTCTGCTAGTTCCTTATTGGTGTATAGAAACATAACAGATTTTTGTACCTTGATTTCGTGTACTGCAACTGAACTCAATTCATTGATTAGTTTGAACAGTTTTTCAATGGAGTCTCTTTCTACATATAGTATCCTATCATCTGCAAATAGTGAAATTTTACTTCTTCCCTGCCAGATTGGATTATTTTTATTGTCTGATTGTTGTGGCTAGCACTTCCATTACTATGTTAAATAAAAGTGGTGAGAATGGACAACTTTCTCTTGTTCCTGATCTGAAAGGAAAAGCTCTCAGTTTTTTACTATTGAGGTATTTGCTGTGGTTTTTCCCATAGATGGCTTTTATTATATTGAGGTATGTTCTCTCTATATCATGAATGGATGTTGAGTTTTGTCCTATTCTTTTTCTGTATCTATTGAAAGGATCATATTATTTTTATCCTTTTCTTATTGATGTGATAGTTCACATTGATCGATTTGTGAATGTTGAACAATGCTTGCAACCCAGGAATAAATCCCCTTTGATTATTAATGACAGGTTGAATATATTGTTGATTTATATTTGCTAGTATTATTTTGAGAATATTTGCATCCATGTGCACCAGGGATATTGGCCTGCAGTTCTCTTTTTTAGTGCCATCTGATTTTGGAAGTCTTCCTTTTGTAATTTCTGGAATAGTTTGAGAATAATAGGTAACTCTTCTTTAAACGTTTGGTAGAATTTCCCTGTGAACCCATCTGATCCTGGACTTCTGTTTGTTGGGAGTTTTTTGTTTACTAAATCAATTTCTTTCCTGGTTATAGGTCTGTTAAAATTCTGTATTTCTTCCTGTTTCAATTGTGGTAGTTTCTAGGAATCTATCCATTTCTTCCAGAGTGTTCAACATGTTAATATCACATTCTCTAATAATGGTTGTATTTCTGTGGTGTTATTTCTCTCATTTGTAATTTGACTTGTGTCATTTCTCTTTGTCTCCTGATAAGTCTGGCTACAGGTTTGTCAATTTTATTGGTGGTTCTTTCAAAGTTTAGTGTCTGTATCTTTTTTTTTTCCTTCCTTCCACTGGTTTTAGGTTTTGTTATTCTTTTTCTATGTCCTCTAGGTGGAAGTTTAGGTTGTTTCAGATTTTTCTTGTTTTCTGAAGTAGGCCTATATTGCTGTAAACTTACATCTTAGAACCCCTCTTGCTGCATCCCAGAGATTTTAGACCATTGTGCTTTCATTTTTCTTGGTTTCCATGTACTTTTTAAATACCTTTTTGATTTCCTGATCTTTCATTGTTTAGTAACATGTTATTTAACCTCCATGCATTTCTCGACTTTGCAGATTTTTTTTTCTTGTGGTTGACATCTAGCGTCATAGGGTTGTGGCCAGAAAATACTCATTGTATGTATTCAATCTTGAATTTGTTGATTTGTTTTGTTGGCCAATATGTGATCTATTCTGGAGAATGTTCCCTGTGCACTTGAAAAGAATGTATTCTGAATATATCTGTTAAATCCATCTGTTCTAATATGTCAAAGTCATTGTTTCCTTGTGATGTTCAGTTTATATAGTCCCTCCATGAATGTAGGTGATTACTGGGTTAGTACCAATTAGTTCCTTTAGGTTTGTGTGTGTGCATAAATATTTACAATTGTTTTATCTTCTTGTTAGCTTGTCCCATTTATGGGGCACTTCTATTTCTCTTGCTACAGTCTGTGTTTTAAAGTCTATTTTCTCTCATATAAATATGGTACTGCAGCTGTCTTTTGACATACATCTGCATGACAGGTGTTTTGCCATCCTCATTTTAATCTGCAGGTGTTTTTAGCTTTAAAGGGGGTCTTTCCTTTTATAGGAAGCATTTAGATGGGTCTTAACTGTTCAGTCACCCTGTGTCTTTTGAGTGGAGCATGTAGTCTCTTGACCTTCAAAATAATTTTTGGTATGCAGGTATTTTTGGTGTTTTATAGTTCTGTGGTTGTACCTGAAGATTTTTCTCTGATCCTTTCTTGTCTTTCTTAGAGGGACACTTTTAGGTTACCTGCTGCTGGGTGGTAAACCCATACTCATTAGAGATATCAGTTCTCCCGACCCCTATCCCTGCAAGCTCTAGCAATAGTTAAAACAAAACAAAAAGGTATTCTCTTTGAGGGTTAGTGCTCTGTGATATATACTGCAGCCAACCTCCCACCAGAAGCCAACCTCCCACCAGATGTTACTCCGATGCTTTGCATACCATGGATATTCACCTTTGCAACCTGTTTAATGAAAAGTGCCTAAGTTCAGGTTTGGAAGGATTGGAGCAGCAGTTGTATCACTATTGAGCAATTATTTTCAGGTGGTTGGAATAAAAGCAAATACATTGTTCGGAAGTCTACTGACTAAACACCCAATAATTTAAAACTTACAAAGAGGTCAAGTGGTTAAAACTCATGCACATTATGAATAGATTCTTACTATTTTTGATATTCTAGTGTTGATCACTGGGAAAGTAAAGCAGAGATACAGTCCCTAGAAATGGAGATGAAAAGGGTGGGTTCTTTTCTTGCCTACCTGAAAGATATTTTGGTGATATTTCTGTATGGCCCAGTAATGACGTGTGACTCAGGTTTACTATGACATGAATTTGGAAGCTGCCAGTCTCTGTTGTAAAGTGGATGCGAAGTACAGAGATGAATGGTACTTTTAGTACTGAATGGCTTTAGATATCTTTACACAGGATAAAATTATCAGGAGTGGCAAGTGATAAATGAGGGTTATAAAAATTTAGGAATCTTACTTACCTTAATTGATGGCTTTCACAGGAGGATTCATAACTTTTTGTTAGTTGTGCTTTACTTTCTTCAAAGTCTGCAGTCTTAAAACAGAGTTTGGAAGGGTTTTTGTAAAGTTAATTAATGTTAATTGTGTCATGAATTACTCTAAGGAGTCTGTTGAGTGATGGACCTAGTGAAGGGGTCGATACCATTTAATGTTCAATAGGGGATAATGCTGGTCTTTGGCACCATTTTACGATCATTAGGGCTAAGCAAGAGCATGTCAGGAACAGCTCTAAAGATCAGTTGTTGCTCATGGCAATTAAAACAATTGAAAGTGACCTGGTATTACATTATACATGATCCAACACTGCTCCCAGTATGAACAAACTTTCATTCCATTAATGATTTTCAATTTCATACCAAGCACTGCAATTTATTTTTCTTAGTTACCTTACTATGGCTGTCTGTGTATTTGTAACAGGATATTATTAATATTTATCCTATTATCATTTCATGCTTAAAGCACTTTGCAATCTTAACAAATTATTATCTTTATATCCTGCCTCGAAGAATGGTAAATACCCTTTTAGAGTTAGAAAAACTGAATTGGGAGTAGTTAAGTGTTGGCCATCAAGAAAATAATCTGATGGTTTTGAGTTGAAGACTTTAGGGTTTCTTCCCTTGGAACTAAATTAATGAATTTAGCACCTGAGTAGTATACTCTGATATCTAGATGACCATCCCTCCAGCCCCATAAGAAA
Organism: Ailurus styani; assembly: GCA_002007465.1. Lineage (NCBI taxonomy): Eukaryota > Metazoa > Chordata > Mammalia > Carnivora > Ailuridae > Ailurus > Ailurus styani. The sequence continues at coordinate 426,901 of LNAC01000758.1, forward strand.
GGTAAATTCAATGATAAAAAAAAAAAATCACCATGTATAGGAAGTAGAAAACTAATTAACATATTTTGATGTACTTTGAAATTATTAAAAGTTATGATTTTAGGCAAATAGTAAAGATTACCTAACAGACAAATGTCAGGTGCTAAATAATTAGGTTCAACCAAATCCTGGTCCTTTGACAAATTTAGTATTTACCCTAATTTATGGATAAGCCAACCAAAAGCTTACAGAATTTAAATGACTTGCTGATGAGATAATCCAGAAGTCCTATCTGATGGACTGTAAAGACTTTAGATTTTATGCTACAAAAACGGTACTTAGCAAGTAAATAGAAACTACTCATAGTTAACCAATACTGTACGTGTGTCAGCACTAATTTGCTCTTGCTAATCCACTTGTACCCTAAACACATGACTGAAAACCACTCTGGATGCTCTAAGTGTGCTCTACTATCTTCTCAAATTCCCAAGATTTTCATGGATGGTGGAATAAGAAATGGCATTTTACATATTCAGAGGTATTAGCTCGTATCTGTTTTTTATATGGATGATGGAGATTTATCTAAAAAAATCCCACTTTGCATCCCTGTGACAATGTTAAATAATGTGAGATGCACTTGGGAAAAGCCCTACTGCTCCTACAAGGATTAGTCATGAGGATACCACATACTAAAAACAAGTGCTGTCATGTTTGTAGGGTGGATAGTTGACTGGGGTAAAAGTGAGGTAACAGACCAAGATTAATAACTGAAAGAAGCTGCTTGTATAGGGGGTGGTTTCTGTTACCTGAAGATGCTCAGTCCTTCTGGATTTCAATTACGTAGGAACTAAAGGGTCCTACAAGATAAAATATCAAAGACTTTGAGGTAATGGGAGCAGTCTAAAGGGGTGAGAAAAGTTTGTAGAAACAAGGAAATAACTCAATAATGATACTTCAGAACTATTCAGCCAAGGGAAAATTAATTGGCAAGACCAAAACTGTAAAGTACTCTTCATAAATTGCTGTGCATTATATGACTAAAATGTTCCATAAACACTGCAAAAATATTTTTGCTGTGATGGATGAATAGGAAGAAAGAAAACACAAAGTGTATTTCAACTACATCTCTGCAAGGTCAAAAATATCACCAATACTATTAAGTACTTCTAAATAAGACCTTATCCTCTTGCAGCCTTCCCTGCTCTTTTCTAATAACCTGATTTTGCTTCGCTTATTCCTAATTTTACTCTTTCTCTTCACCTTTGGGGTACTACTATTACTTTTATTTTTGTGCCTTTTTTTTGCCAGGAAGAAAGGAAGGCTGATAAGCCAGTTTCTAACTTTTTTTAAATAAACTGTTTTTACTGAGACCTACTATATGCATGGCCCTGTGACAAGAAAAAAAGTATTATAAATAACCCAAAGCTATGATTAAGATTTTGGTAAACTTTGTTTTAGCACAAGCTGCCATAACAAAATAACATACATTAGGTGTCTTAAATAAAGGGAATTTATTTCTCAGAGTTCACGAGGTTGAGAAGTCCAAGATTAAGGTGCTGGCCACTCAGTTCCCAAGTGAGGGCTCTCATTCTGGCTTGCAGGCAGCTGCCTTCTGGCTGTATCTTCAGATATTGGAGAGAGAGAGGAAGCAAAGTTTTTGATGTCTCTTCTTGTAAGGGAACTTATAAACACTATCCCCAACTTCCTGACCTCCTGTAAACCTAATTACCTCCCAAAGACCCTCCAAAGGGAGGAAAAACCTTCGAGTTCTACATTAAGGCCCATCTACAAGAGGAAAAAAAAAATTACATGTTTACTTCATGTATATATGGAAGATACCCAGAGGGAAAATGAGGTGGCTTAAATTTCAGACTCAAATATCATCCGTAATTGGTACAGGGGAGGGTGGAGATAGCCTTCTAGGGCAGAGTAGAGGGTTCTTAGAAAAGATGATTGGAGATATGATTGTGACAGTTTGTCAGGGTGTGGTGTCAACTTCTCTCCTTACCTGGGATAAGTGTCAATCTTCCACAGTTGATTAAGCTCCCAGGTACATTTATAACAAATGAATATAAGGAATATAAACATTTAGTCCATTATAATATACCATACTATAGTACTATCCAAATCCTCAAGAGGATTTCTTAAATGCTTACACTTTTAAGGTGATTTCAAAGAAAAAAATATGATACAAATAAATATGATACAAATACAGTTTTAGTTTTGGCTAATTGGGGGTAGTAATCCAAAACTCAGAATCACAGCCTATATTCTTTCTATGAGAAAATACACATAATATTTAAATGGGCATAGATATGATTAGGAAAAATGAGTCTGAGGCAAATGGCAACTATGCAGCTGTATTTTAGATTTACATTTATTCTTTCCAGCCTTTAGACTCATGGGGCAAAAAAGTGCCACAATATACTCAAAACTGTGATAGATATTTCAGAGTGTTAGATAGGTGAGTCTAAGAAAACCCAGTGCATTACTGGTGTCTTAGTCCTAGAATCACCATATCAAAGTGATTTTTCCTACTTCATGGATATCTAATGAGAGATGATTTTAAAGAGTACCCATACTCATTTTTGGTTCAACTTTTAGAAATACTATAGCATAATACATTATTGTAACTGAATTATTGAATATAACATAGGATACCATACCTGTTTTTAGTGTGGGTGAGGTTGGACATTGCTGACTGATATGAATACACAAGTACATGTGCCATAGTTATCTTCTAGCGTATCATACAGATTATATATGTGAGCATCAAGTATCAAGCCACCTAAAGAAAAAGGAATCCCAAAAAATTCACTTAATTTTCCCTAAATCTTCCAGCTTCTATCAGATTATCCCCATGTTTCCTGTCAATCTTCCTCCATTCAACTCTAACGTAATAGTCTTTGTACATGGATTTATATTTGATTTTCTACAATGTACTCAATAAATAGTAGATCTGTTGCTTCATTTAAAGTCCTGCTTCCTTGTAATAGAACCAAATAATGTAAAATTTTATCACAAAACAACTCTAAATTAATGAGAACAAACTCTGAATTTGGAGCTGCCTATTTGTTCCTTCAGCAATACCTAGTAATACACAAGCAGCTCTGTATTAGATTATTTGTCAGTGTTGCTTTATGAAGAAATTTAATAAAATTTACTACTCTGCAATCCATTGAGCACTTCCTAACTTAATTGTCATATTCTGCATTTCCTGAGATTTACAATTAAAATTGTGATGAGCCAGACATACAAACTATTCCTTGTATGACAAGCCATATTATTTTTATTTTACCAAAATCATCTGAGGTATTTTTTATAAAAGTTACACTAACACTTAATTTCACCCAGCTATAAGTACCTATCTGTGATGTATTTTTTAAGTCTGAATGTTCTTTCAACCAATTTTCCTTAATGCCCACTGCCACCAAAAAAAAAAAAGATACTTCAATTTGCTATTTCTGCCCATGCCAGATCCTGTTAATAAAAAATAATGGCTCTGACATTTTATATTCTCTAAGGATGATCAAATAAGAAATAGTCTCCAGACCAGAATAAACATTTATTTTGATTAAGAAATGTTTAGTCTTCCTACTATTATTATCACTAGTCACCAATATTACTTCCTAAATTTTTGAGACTCCATGAGGCAATGTATTATAATATTTTATGCCATTGCTTTTTAAATCAAAGTTTAATTGGTGAAAAGACCAATAGTAATAATATGAGAGACCACATTACCAGTATTATTCCTATTCTTTGTATTAACTATGTAGTTTGTAAATAGGAAACAGTATAAAAAGGATTCATTTTTACCATCTATGAAGATAAACTTATATTTCCATAGTTGTGACAATTTCCCACTGGCTTTAAGCTTAAAAAAAAGGTATTTCTTACTAAACATAGTTACAGAACTCCATGTTTTCCTATTCTCATTGTCTTGTTTTTTCCAATATTATGAGTGAATGCAGTGGGAATGGAGAATATAATTAACAACTTTAAGTGATTTCATATAGGCATTAAAGTTGAAGAACCATATATCATTTCCCTGTACTTTCTGATAAATAAAATATTAGAAAGAGAGGACAAGAAGGCGGAGCGGCAAAGAGAGAACCAGGCTCCTTCCTGAGTAGAAAGCCCCATGTGGAACTCGATCTCAGGACCCTGGGATCATGACCTGAGCCGAAGGCAGACATTAAACTGATTGAGCCATCCAGGCGTCCCTTTCTACAATACTGATTGAGTTCCAGGTATTGGACTTGATGACACCCTGATTAAAGAAATGACAGTGCTGTTAACTTAGGCATTTGAGAAAGGAAGGCCATTTGGAAGTCCCATTTTAGAAGGTCTTTGACCAGTTTTGTCATTGCTTCAACATCTCTGTGTTTGACATCTGATTGATTATTCTTTGCTTTTCTGATTTATTTCAGGACTTGGAAAATTAAACTCTTTGAGAGTCAGCCTTTGAAATATAAGATAGGAATACATGCCTTCCAGTATTTATAAGAGGAAAAGCAGGTACATACTTAAGTATATAGGAAAGTGCTTTGTCAACTATATGAAGTCTATTGCTTTTAAGATATTTAACTGGAAATATCCAGAGGGCATTCATGAACAGTCATGTACATAGAGCCTAAGGAACAAAACTATATGTTTCTAAATTTCAGTTACAAAACCTAAGAATTTTACTGGAACTCTCACTAGCAATTTACTTTTCCTAGCCAAAAAAGGAGGGGAAAAGAGAAAGAGCCAAAGACAGCATCTTAGAATAATATAAATAATCACAAGAAAGAAAAAGAAATCAGTTAAAAAGTGAGGCAGCATCCATGATATAAAGCAGTAGAAATAGGACAGGGCAGTCATGGACCTAACTGAAGTCAGGTCCATGATGGAAAAACAACGTATCTCACTGATAGATAAGTGTGTGTTTCTTTCTAGCCAAGAGTTTGTTTTTGCCAGCATAATCATCAAGAAAGGTTAAGAACTTCAGGTGCAATAAAAGCTGTCTTAACCAAGTCTCTCTCCTTCATCTCTATATCCAATCAACTTGCTAAACCACTTGTTGCTATCTGAACCAATATCATGTTGATCTACTCCCTCTTTCCCCTCAATTACCCTGGGACCATGAGATAAGTGATGTTGTAATCAATGCTTCCTGGCTTCTCATGCCTCAGCCTAGAGACCCATATTCCTACAGACAGAAAAAGAAGCAAGATGCAACTTGAAGTTTTTACTCCAAGCCTATATTAGTCATCTCTAGCTGTCATAATAAAATACCACAGACTCTCTTAAATAGCAGAAATTTATTTTCTCCCAGTGCTTGAGTCTCCAAGATCACACTACCGTTAGGAAGAGAGGTCTCACCAGAACCCAGCCCTTTCTTGTAGACCACTGCTTTTTGCTGTGGCATCACCTGGCCTTACCTCTGTGAGCTAAGACAGATAAAGATCTCTGCTGTGTCTAACTTCTTATCATGGACAATAGTCCTATTAGATTATGGCTCCACCCCTATTATTTAACGATAATTACCTCCCTTAAAAAAAAAGTTCCAAAAGCAGTAACACTGGAAGTTAGGGCGTCAGCATATGAATTTTGGGGGGACAGAACATGGCCAGAGATCACTAAAGGCATGCAATGACTAATGAGTGTTGAAGGTTGCTGTTTCCTAACACCGAGGGCATCAGTTGTGAGATCACTTTGAATTAATACTTTTATTTTTCACACTTGAAAACGAGTATTTTCCTGCTATTGTAATAACAAATTAGCATTTCTCTCATATTTTCTATTTCCTCACTTTGCCCAAGAGTTACCTTCCGCAGGATAAAGTAAGACCTTTATTACTCTTTAAAAATCCTCAATGACGTCCCATTGCATAAAGAAAAAAAAACTACCATTTCAACTACTCATTCAGCTCTCAAAAGCCTGGCTTCTTCTTGTATTCTGTATCTCATCAATCATTTTGTCCATCACACACAGAGGACTACTCACTGATACTTGACTTTTGCCCCCCATCCCACCTCCCTTTTTGTTTTCTTTTTCAATGATGCTATGCCTTTACTAGCACTATTTCCTCAGCCTGGAATGTTCTTACCATCTAGGCTCACTTCTAAATCTCAGAGCTTCAGCAAAGCCTGTCTTCTCAGAGAAGAGATCACACCCAAAATTCTTTGAACATATATACATTACTTACTTCCCTGTTCTTTCCAAAATACTTTGAGCTTGTTAGGTCGGAGAACGTTTTATTCATATCTTAAAGAGCACAGCTTAAAAAGTACATACCTATCAGATAATATATGCTCAATAATTGTTCACTGAAGAAATCATGAAGAAAAGGGAGAGACTGTGTAGAAGAGTTACTAGAAATGTCTAATAAGTGGAAGAACTTTAAGAAAATCATAAATAAGTACGTGAGTTGTTTTTATAAAAAGAAACTAAGACCATTCTTCCTGTGGCTACTTCTACAGCATAGCTCCATAAATGAGAGAAGCCACATGCTCATTTGCTGGGAATTACAAACTATAGTTTGAGAAAGGTGCATATGTCCATTTTCCCTTTATAGCAATAAGGACAACAGAAAGGTAGTTGGAAAACCCTGAAAATATGCCCTTTCTGTACCTCCTTTAATAACCCAGAGATGATTTGAGAAATATTCCATTAACAAATGGTCTATTGTAGTAAAAAATAATCTTGTTCGGAGTTCACACTGGGTATCTTTTCATCGGAAATTATATAGCAGCACAATTAAAATGAAATACTAATTGTAAGAAGAAAAGATGGTGGCTGCAGAATATAACTCAGTCTTAATAGATTTTCTAATGCCTTTCTTTATATCAAAGGGGAGTAGCCCTTTAGCCAATAAAGTAAATTTTCTGATCTCCAAATGGGTACTTTATCCTCATTCAGGCTGATATTGCAGCGACATCATGAATTTCTCAGACAGCTTTGTGAATCAGCAGAGTGTTTCAGAGGAGAGCACTGACTGCTAAAAGCAAAGTCGTTATTTTTTAAACAGCCTTTAAACTAGTAGATGAAACATTTCATTTTGGGTCAAGGATGCATTTGCTCCAACAACCTGGAAGAGCAGAGAGGGCTGAACAAGTTGGGAAGCTATAGAATGATGTTACTGTATCAGCCAACCCTCAAATTATATAGTTTTATAGGTCAAACACTTCTGACTTTTTTTTAACTATTCATGTCTATAGTTTTTATTTCCAAAGAGCTTAAACATTAATATTCCATGAACTATCACCCTATATTTACAAAATTGGCTCATAATAAACTTTGAGATCTAGGGGGGGAAGGGAAATTAAGGCAAGAAAAATGTATTCTTCCTAATGCATCCATTCAATAAATGTTCTAAATGCTACCATATGCCAGGCACTGTATTAGGTGCTGGGAGAACTGAATAAGATACAGTCCCTTTCCTCAGGTCTGCTTATTCAAAGGATAATGACACTGTTCAGAGACCAAGTTTATTGAACTCAAAATATTCCCATACTACTTCCGATGCATTTCTGAGTATTTTCAAATGTTTACATGGGGTAAAAGTAAGTTTAAGTCTGACTCAGTCTTATATAGTTAAATATAGACAGTTTAATCAAAACTTTGAAACCTCTTCATTAAGCAGTATCTTTAAAAAGTTAAATTGCATAAAGAATGGGGCTGAGAATAAAGCATATTCAAATATCAATGTTAAAATTTTATATATAAGAAACATTTTCTTACACAGAATAATTTTCCTATATGAGTGACAAGTACACTGTTTAATTCTATGACTATATGTGTCCTTCAGTCTTAAATGCATGTATTTTGGGGTCTGTTTACTCATGTTTTTATGTGTGTATCTCAGATGGGACTGTTTGACCACCAGATTTCCTGGTATGTTCCACAAACACATCTATGGTCTACTCATTCTATTTTTCCTGTTGCCTGCCACCAAGCTTTTAAACAAATATAAAATAGAATGTATACTGCAGACTGTTTATTCTTCAGACTACTGAATTTAATTTTATTTATATCTATGTATCACCTCTACCAGTATGTTTCCAACATGACCTAATTTAGCCTCACCCTAAACAAATATGAAACCAGATTAATATTAGAGATACGTAAAGACATACACATTCTATCAACCAAAACTAATATATAACCACAAATATGTGACATTTAGGCAAAGAATCAACAAACCTGTTCCATACAGATCCAGGTAACAAATAATTTAAGTTTTTCAGGACTCACAGTTCTCATTGAAAATACTCAACTGTTTATATTCCAGTGCAATTGCAGGCATGGACATCCTTGTGTTACAGTGAAACTTTTTATTTTCCCTTTGGATTCTAGCTCTACCTCTATCTCACATCACCACCGATAGTCTCACTGTTCTCTGTGAAACAATACTTTAATGAAATTCTTGTGAGTTACTATGGTGATGTGGATCTGGCCCTTTTCTAGTCACTGAGTTGCATTCCTTTGTCTGTAAGTATGATGGTTTTTTGTCAAGTTCTTTATAAAGGTAAGGATGATGAAAAAAACACATGCTAATATTAGGAAAGAAGAAAACATAGGAGGCTTTCAAAAAGGTTGTCTGTAAACTAAGTAAGTGTTTCTACTGGTAGATTAAGTAGTAGGAATGACCTGGGTTAGTCATTTCAGGGTACATTTTTAAAAAAAAATTCTCTGTATCACACTTCTTAAAAAAATCTCTGTTGACTACATATTCTATATGTGCTACCGAAATGCATACTCATTTGCAGAAAGGGTCTTAAATATCTATTGTTTTTCATGCAATTTCCTGACAAAGTTTTATTGAGGAAATTGTGATAAATGAATAGTGAAAGAATAAGAAAATAGCAAAGTATAATATCAGAGGAAAAACAGCTTTATATAAATGTATTCTAATTTACTTACAGAAGTATAATTTCTTAGTAAAAAAATATTAGTCATTGTATGGGAGAAGGACTACAAGTATGTGAAAAGTAATAGGTCATTTTTTGGGGGACTAGAACACAAACTGTATATAGGAGTCGTGTTCCCCCCCAAAATAATTAAGTTGTACAATTTGAACAAAACTTCTCAATAGGATGGGAATATCTGAAATAATTAAGTATATTAAAGTCTTTCTGTTAACTCACTTTTAACATGGCCTAAACTTTTATTACAGTATTACAGTAACTAGCAATTTACTCTTCTCATTGTAGCAAGAATCAAATGAGACTATTTGAAGAAGCACATTGTTAACTACACACTAAAATATCAGGCAGACTTCTTTAGTATAGATACACCACCTAAATTATAAATGCAGGTTTAAAACCAGAATTACTTTTGAAAAAGAATTTGAATGTGTTTCATTTTTCAAAACATATGTATCTTTCCTACTTCTCCACGAGTGGGCTCTAATAGATACTCCCATTAAAGATTTTTTTTCCATAGTATCCAAGGCACTCTACAAAATATTTCTATCAAAATAAAAGTAGCATTTTTCACAGAACTAGAACAAACAATACTAAAATTGGTAAGGAACCACAAAAGACTGTGCATAGTCAAAGCCATCTTGAGAAAGAACAAAGCTGGTGATAAAACAATTCAGGATTTCAAGATACATGACAAACCTGTAGTAATGAAAACATTATGAGACTGGCACAAAGATAGACATACAGATCAATGGAATTGGAGATGAAGCCCAGAAATAAACCCACATCTATATGATCAATTAATCTATGACAAAGGAAGCAAGAATCTACAACGGCGAAAAGAAAGGGCTGCAAAAACTGAACAACTAAATGCAAAAGAATGAAATTGAACCCCTTCATACAAACTCAAAATGGAATAAAGACTTAAATGCAAGATCTGAAACAATAAAATGCTCAGAGAAAGAATAGGCAGTAATCTCTTAGACATCACCCTTCACCTCATATTCATGGATACTAAGCAAGGGAAATGAAAGCAAAAATAAACTATTAGGACTACAACAAAATAAAACCTTTTGTACAGCAAACAAAACAAAGTTCTCCTAGAAAATGTGATTAAATATTTTCAAATTAACATCCAAAAAATAATAAAACACATATAAAGAATGTGTATAGCTCAACTCCAAAAAAACATTAAAAAATAAGCAGAGAATCTGAACACGCCTTTTTCCCAAAGAAGACCTACAGATGGCCTAAGAGCACATGTAAAAATGATTAACACCACTAATCATCAGGAAAATGCAAATAAAAACCACAGTGAAATGTAACTGTACACCAGTAAAAATGGGTAGTATCAAAAAGACAAATTACAAGTGATGGCAAGGATGTGGAGAAAAGGACAACCTCCTGCACTGTTGGCAGAAATGTAACTTAGAGCAACCACTATGAAAACCGGTATGGAGGTTTCTCAAAAATTAAAGACAGAAATATCATGTGGTCAAGTAAATCTACTGTTAGACAGTTATGCCCCAAAAACAAAAACACTAATTGAGAAAGATCCATGTACCCCTATATTCACTGCAACCTTATGTAGAGTAGCCAAGATATAGAAACTACCTAAATGGTCATTGCTATGTGAAAATAGAAGATGTGGGGTATGTGTGCATACATATACACACAATGGAATATTACTCAGCCACAAAAAATGAGGACATCCCATTTGTGACATCATGGATGGACCTAGAATATGTTACGCAAAGTGAAGTAAGTCAGAAAGACAAATACGTAAGATTTCACTTACATGTTGAACTTAAATACAGACTCAAATACAGAGAACAAATGGTTGCCAGAGGAAAGGGTTAGGCAAATAGATAGGCAAAATAAAGAGCATTGAGAGAAATTTTCAAGGTGAAACATATAGCATAGGAAGTATAGTCAGTATAGGTTTTTTTGGGTTTTTTTTCCTTCCTCTATAGACTTTGAGTTATGTATATTACCCTGATGGATAACATCAATCAATCAGTAAAGTGTTTAACACAGGTACTGAGACAATTTCATTGGACAAGTGATCCATTCATGAGTTCTTGGTTTTTGTCAATTTTCAAAAGCTGGCTTTTGATATTTAGTACATATACGATAATTATACTTGAATTTTAAATATATAAACTCAAAACTAAGGAAAAAGGCTTACCATAAAAATAAGAGAAAGGATATATTGGCAAACACATTGATACCACATGGCTCTCTATAGAGTTGGCCCTCACACAGTTCACAGCTACACTATATAACTTGGACAAGGTGGTTAGAAAATACAGTACTAGAAATAGAGTCTTGTCAAGAAAGCACAGATAAGAGGTCTACAAGTTAAATTGTAGAAATACATTGGACTATTTAGAAAAAAGTGGAAAATTTTTTAAAGACTTTCTAAATGAGGAAAATAATAATTAAAATAGTTCTCATAATTTACTATATGAATATTATATATGTAGTATATAAATATAGTTCATATTTAGTGTAGTATATAAATATACTACTATAAATATAACAGTATATTATATAAATATATGCAAATATATACATAGATAATATACTTCATAAATAGGTTTTAACATGTTTATCACTGTAATTATTTCCAGACTATTAAACAGGAATATCTTATTTTTGGTCACCTATCTTTTCTAAATGTCCTATGCAGGACATACATTATAACAAAATGGATTATATTTAAATGAACATAACAGTTTTTTAAATGTTCACCAACCATTTTTTTTTTAATTAGTTATCAAAACCACAAGTGGTAGATATAGGACTCGACTCTTAGTGAAGTTTGTCATTAATGCTTTGAAGTGTCCCAACTTATTATAATTCAAACATTAATTTATTTATTTTATAAAGAATGTGGGACAAGAGAGCAGGGGGAGGGAGAGAATCCCAAGCAGACTCCCCACTGAGCACAGAGTCCAATGCAGGGATTGATCTCATGAGCCAGAGATCATGACTTGAGCTGAAATCAAGAGTTAGATGCTCAACTGACTGAGCCACCCATGCATCCCAAAATGTCCCTCATTTATAACTTGGGTTTCATGGAATGAAATATCCAAGAATATGTAATTATTAACAAACATGTGCATCAAAAATAAATTGATCCAAGTTAGATAACAGGACACCTAGTGGTAGCCAGGATCCAAAACAAAAAATTAGGCAAGATATAAATACTAATAACTGTTAAATAGGACCCTCAGTAACAAAAAACAGCTAACATTTGAGGCATCTGGTGGTTGCATTGGAACCAAGGATCTACATGTGCAAAATTAACTCATAGAAGTTAAGCCAAATGAAGTAAGTGCAAGTATAAATACATGTCTGTTTTGCACTGGTATTTATTTTAAGGTTGCATGTGCAAAAACTCTGAAGTCTCCAGTTTAAATGTCTTTGAGATCCATGCAATTTCTTAGTAGACACCTGGCCTTTATAAACATTTATTTAGGGCAGTGTGTGACATTCTTGGGTGGGGTAACAACGCAGGCCTAAGCTTCTGATTAGCCCCAGGTCTTTGCCAGAACTCCACCATGAGCTGTTTATCTTTGGACAAGTTACTTCATCACTATTGGTCCCACTTACTCATCTGTAAAGTGAAACATTTGGAGTTAATTGCTAATATGGTTCCCAGTTATAAAATTCTATGACTCAGAGGATTATAACAGAGTTGTCACTATGAAAACTGTTCCTCTACCATTAAAATTAAAACATGTACACTATTCTGAAAACTGCTCCTCGGAAAACCTCTTCTAATTTTTCACATTTAAAATGTACAGTGTAGATGGTGTTTTCCAGGTTACATGTTAACTGGAACAAGAAGGAAATTGTCCTTGAAGATTTATGAAATCATTTTCATCTACTGTTAAATCTTTACTTGATGAAGGCAAATCTGACTGCAGTAAACAAATTGCTCAAACCTGTAAGCCATTAGTGGACACATAATTGAGCTTTCTCTCTTATCTCATGCAATTCCTTTCTCCAACATTGCAGTTTAGATTGGGAAGAGTGAATGTAACAAGAACTTGTAAAACAAAATGAAAAATCTTTATAAAAAGGAAAACTGTATAAAATAGGAGATAAGCAGTATTTATAATTTTAGCCAAGCTAAAACCTGTTTAAACATATCAAGGAGTTTTTTTCATAAAGTTTCTATGATTTAGAGGCCCTTCAATTCACATCTTAAAAATTTGACATATTTTGTATATGTTGACTAGCTGAAAATCAAAGCATCAGATAATAGCCCTGGGATTCAAACCTAGGTTTGTCTCAATTCTAAAGCTATTTCCTTCACTTCAAAAATGATTTCTCTACAATTTTCCACCACCTAAATCTATAATATGTGGTTAGTTTTGACCTTTGGTAATGAAGCTCTCCTATAAAATCATTAGGGGATAATTAAAATAAGTTTATAAACATTTTATGCATACATTATTTGAAGAGTTATTTAGAATTTCTACAGTGTCCATTTTGAGTTATTAATATATCATTATTCAACTATTTGTACTTCCATAACAAGTTTTAAATTTAAAATTCTGCATAAAGCTGTTACAGCCGCTCTGGAAAACAGTATGGTGGTTCCTCAAGATGTTAAAAATAGACCTATTCTATGACCTAGCAATTTCACTACTAGGTATTTACCCCATAGATACAAAAGTAGGGATTCAAAGGGCACACCTGCACCCCAGTGTTCATAGCAGCAATATCCTCAATAGCCAAACTGCGGAAGGAGCTGAGGTGTCCTTCAACAGAGGAGTGGAAAAAGAAGATATGGTACATTCATACAACGGAATATGACTCAGCCATCAGAAAGGATGAATACCTACCATTTGCATCCACATGGATGGAACTGGAAAGGAAATAAGTCAATCAGAGAAAGACAATTATCATGTAGTTTCACTCATATGTGGAATATAAGGAATAGTGCCGAGGACCATAGGGAAAGGAAGAAAAAACTGAATGGGAAAAAGAGAGGGAGACAAACCATGAGACTCTTGACTCCAGGAAACAAACTGAGGGTTACAGAAGGGATGGGGGTGGGGGATTGGATGATGTGTATTAAGAAGCGCACATGTGGTGATGAGCACTGGGTGTTATACGCAACTAATGAATCAGTGAACACTGCATCCAAAACTAACAATATACTATATGTTGGCTAATTGAACATAATAAAAAATTTAAATTTCTGCATGATACATATCCCGAAAACTTGTGCTTGTTTATCCACATCAGCAATATTTTGAACACAGGGTCAGTATCATGTGGCCTACGATATTGCTTCTTTTTATTTACCCTTTTCAACAAAGACTTAGACATCTATCCACCAAAAAAAAAAGGACCTATGTGAGACTTGTGGGATCTAGCACCACACACCAAGGAAACCAGAAACACTCTTGTCTTTTTATGCATCTGGTAAAAGGCAGACAGACCTTGTTTGGGCCGTGGAATAAGCAGAAGTGCAAAACTTCCCCAATCTCTCTTGCCAGAGTTGAGAAAGAAATGTAGAGTGTTGATCAGGGAAGAAAACCATGGACAGGAGAGAAATGAAAGTCCAGCTTTCCCCAAGGGGAATTCAAGCAAACCACTGCAGAAAATACATGCATGGACACAAAAGAACATTGGTAGATCCCTCCCTGCAGGGTAACACCATATGAGGCCACAACCGTTCCCACAGAGAAAAAGGAGAGCAGTGATCAAGTACGCAGCTACTCCGATGGTACCAGAAACCCATTTCTCTCTAGGAGCAGTAAGAGTGCTCATGCAGGACCTCCATGATTGGGAAGAGGAAGGAGATTTGGAAAGGGACACATAAGTGTATCAAAGGATATTAAAGGGGCTCAGGTCCTGCTGACTTCACTAAGCAGGAAGTCCACACATTAGCATCTAGCAGTAGCACATCCAGGAATCTCCCTTCAATCCTAGTGCTAAGCCCACATCTGTTCCAACTCTGGGGTAAGCTCCTAGTGTCTACTTGCAAGTACTCTTGTGAGAGCAAGCTCTGGTAGGCAGTAAGGTAGCTCACAAAAGAAACAAAGGTCAGTATGCTAGTGAGAAACCACAGACTTGAGCTACTGTAATGCCACCTTCTGGAAAAAAACAGAAGACAGACTTCCAATAACCAGGCTGGTGAGTTTTAAGAACCAGGGAAGACAGAAAACCTTAAGCACTCTCCTGTGAGAAATATGGAGAATATGTATGTATCCACACAAGTTTGGAAAAATACCAGATGTAAGCAGGGCCAATACAGAATATTTCTCTCCAAAAGATGACAAGTAAAGGTTGGAGGAGTCTACTGCTTTCAAATGCAAAAATATCGATGTAAATCTCCAAAGAACATGAAAAATCAAGGAAACATGTCTTCATCAAAGGATAATAATACTTCTTAAATAACTCCATTCAAAAGCATGCTATTTGGTGACTTAGCTAATAAAAAATTTAAAAATAGCTCTTTTGAGGAGACTCAATGAAAGACAAATCAACAAAACCAGATATATAATTCACAAACAAAATGTGAAATTTAACAATGACCTAGCAACCATAAAAAAAAGCAAATTCTGGAGCTAAAAAATTTAATAAAGAAGATGAATACTATAACAGAGAACACCTACAGCAGAGTAGAATAAAAGACAGATTTAATCATCAGAAGAGGAACTTTGAAATAACCCAGTCAGAAAACAAAAATAATGAAAAAGTGAAGAATGCCTATATGATCTATAGGGCACCATCAAATGTACAAATATTAGAATAACTGAAGTTCCAGAAGGAGGAGAAGAAAGAAGGGGACATAAAGTTTAAAGAAATAGTAGGTGAGAATATCCCAAACCTGAAGAAAGACTGGGACATCAAGGTTCACAAAGCTAACAGATCACCCTGTTACCTCAATACAGAAAGTCTTTCTCAAGGACACATTACCATGACTTAGAGATTATGAAGGATAGAGGAAGAACTCTAAGAGCAGCAAAAGAAAAGATCAAAGCATAGACAGGAGCCCCCATTGGGCTATCAGTGGATACCCCAACAGAAACTCCATAGGCCAGGAGAAAAAGAAATGACACATTCTAGGAGAAAAAAAAATACCAGCCAAGTATACTCTATGCAGAAAAATTATGTTTCAGAGAAATTCTGAGGAGTTCATCACTAGATGTACAAGAAGGGCTCAAAGGAGCTCTTCTAGCTAAAAGGAAAAGAAACTAATCAAAGACATGAAAACATAGAAGAGTATACAACACGCTGCTAGGCATAAATATGTAGTAAGATTTAGAAAACTAACTCTGTAATATGATGATGCTATGTTAACCACCTAGGTATAAAAGTCAATGAAAATGAGTTAAAGTAATTAGTTATTTTTTAACTAATAAGAAATATTTTAAAAAGTAGATAATGACATCAAATGTATACAAAGTAGGGAGTAGAAAATGAAACTTCTGTGAACAATTACAGTTAAGGTGTTATCAGCTTTAATTGGACTGTTTTACCCATGAGATGTCTTATGCAAACCTCATGGAAACCAGAGCAAAAATCTAGAGTATGGAAAAAAAAATGGTAAACAGGCCATACTACTAGGAGAAATGAACATTTTGCAGTAGTGGGCAAAAACAGAGAGTAAAAGAATAGACATACACACAAAAAACTATAATATGGCATTAGCAAGTGTTTTCATAGCTATAATAATTCTAAATGTAAATGGATAAATTCACCAGTCAAAAAGCGCACAGAGTGTCTGGATGGGCTTTAAAAAATAAAATAAACAAGACCCAACTATATTCTGCCTGTAAGAGACTCATTCAGCTTTAGGATACATAGATTCATAAAGAAGGAATGGAAAAAGATAATGACAAGGCAAAATAGACTTCAACTCCAAAAAAGTAATAGGAAACAAGATCCTCACAAAATAAGAAGTGAGTTTATTGAGAAGATGTCCCAATCATATATATATACCTACCAAAATCACAGTACCTAAACATAGTAAACAAATACCAACATATCTAAAAACAGGAATAGATGCCAATAAAATAGGAAGTTCAATACTTTCATTAATGGATATATCACCCAGACAGAAAAATCAACAAGGTAACATTGGACAGGTACTATAGGTTAGAATAAATGGACCTAAAATCATTTATAAAACATTCTATCCAATAGAATAACATACATTCCTTCTGAAGTACACTAAGTACCTTCTCCAGGATAGAACCTATGATAGGAAAACAGATAGGTCTTCACGAATTTAAGAACATTGAAATCATACCCAGAATCCTTTTTCAACCACAATGATGTGAAACTAGATAGAAACAACAACAAAAAATCTGGTTCAATTTTGATGGGGTTGTAGATTTTCCAGCAAAGTCCTAAACAACCACAAGGTCAAAAAAGAGAGTTATCAAAAAATATTGGAACCAAGAAAAAAGTAAAAGCACAGCATACCAAAACTTATGTGATGTTGCCAAAGTAGAAAATAGAAAATTACTATGACATTAAGTTTATTATGATAAATGCATATATTAAAATGAATATATTAAAAATCGAACACAAATAAAACCCTATGCCTAAATCATAGCCCACTCATGGCTGAGTGTAGCTTCCTGCCCCTGCCAACTAAAAAGCCTGAGTTGGCAAATTCAGAGGTGCTTGGAGCTGGCTCTCCCATCCTGCCCAGGCAGGGAAGCAGAGCCGTAACACTACCTACTGCAAAGTAAGGCTCTCAGCCTTGCCCAATCAGAAAGACTGGCAAGAACATCTGGAAAGCTCTGCAACCAAAATATTTTTGAAAAGACTCTGGTAAGCAGAGCTGATAGTATGCACTCAAAGCCAGTGGCAATTTTCAGCCAAGGAACTTGGGGCAAAGTCAGTTTGAGCGAAGACTGCAGAGAGCCTTAGTGACCTTGGAGCTGGTTCACTTGCTGTTTCCTAGTTGGAAAACTAGTTTTTAGCCCAACACATTGCTGAATACAGGCTTCAGCCTGTCCAACAAGGAAACCTAAACAAGGCACATAAGCAACTGCATAACCCATTCAATAGCTCTGTCACAGAGTTACTTGAATAGAGAGCACAGTCCATAGTTTTCCCCACTTGCAGAGCAAAACCTGAGGCCTCATGTGGCCAGAGAATTCAATGCACACTCCTGTGTGATTTCGGTCCCAAAACAACAAGATGTTCAGGCCTTAGGCCCCTTCCTACGGCCTCACCAGGACAGGGAAGATAATTCATAGCCCCACCTACTGCCAAGTCAAGTACCCAGTCCTGGACCTCTAGGAAAACTGGTCAGAGAACTCAGGAAGCCATGGAAAACATCCTACAGCTTTGCTTGGGCAAGAAACCAGGTTAGCAACCCTATGCAACTATTCTCAACCAGCCGCAACCCCACCCCAGGCCACCCCACCCCAGCCACTACTTCAGACTTCAGGCAATGGCCTCACGTCAAAATATAACCTCTACAAACCCCACTTGCCCAAGGATATTACCAGCAGACACCTCCATTACCCCAATATGAGTTCACTGGTAAAGAACAGTCTCTGCCAAAGCAAGCCTGAAAAGTCTGCAAGAGGAGAGCACTTACTCAAATGTGCAGATACCAATGTAAGGAGAAAGGATGATGAACATAAGATAGATGTTATACCACCAAAGTAAGCTAGTAAAATTCTAATGAATGACCCTCAAGAAATAGAGATCTATGAATATTCAGACTAGGAATTCAGAATAATACTCTGAGTAGTGTGGTCAAGTATAAGAGTACACATACAGACAAACAAAATTAAGCAAACGATCATGAACAAAATCAAGGTCAGTTCACTAAGAAATAAAAACCTTCAAACACAAAACAGACACAAAGACTAAACTGAAGAATTCAATAGCAAGCTTCAAAAGCAGACATGTTCATATGTAAGAAAGCATCAAGGACCTAAAAGACAGAACATATGAAATCATACGTCCAGAAAAAGAATGAGAAAATGAGTGAAGAAAGCCTATGGAATAGATGGAACACAAACAATATTGGCAGTATGAGAATTTGAGAAGAAGAGAAAGACAAAGGGATAGAAAATATATTAAAAACAACACTACCTAAAAACTTCCCCCAAGTTTTTGGGAAAGAAATGGAAATCAAGTATATGTGGCTTAAAAGACCTCAAATAGTCGAATTCAAATAGGGCTACACTGAGACATTATAATTATTATATCAAAAGTCAAATACAAAACAAACTTGAAAGCAGCAAGAGAAAAAAGCAGAATTTGTACGAAAGAGAATTTGCGTAAGACTACTAACTGATTTCTCAGCAGAAACTCTTCAGGTCTGGAGAGAATGGGATAATACATCCAAAGTACTGAAAGAATAAAGCTATCGACTGAGAATATTATACATGGCAAAGCTATGCTTCCAAAATAAAGGGAAGATTAAGACTTGCCTCAGAAATGAAAGCTGAGGGTGTTCAGCACTACCCGTTCTATCTTACAAAATGCTAAAGAGAGTTCTTTGTATAGAAGTAATATGATGCTAATCAACACAGTATCATCATAAGAACACAAGGTAGATTAAAACTTACTGGTCATAGTAAATATAAAATTAAAAATAGATTCTGTAATATGGTAACACTGGTTCATACTTCACTTACAATTCTGGTTTAAAAGTTAAAAAATATAGTAAAAGCAACCATAACTACAATGATTTGTTTTTAGTTCCACAAAACTTGTCCACTGTAACCAAATAACCAATAACCAAAACCTAAGGAGCAGAAGTAAATGTTTAAAGTTAAGGGATTTAACTGAAGATATCAATTTACTATAGGGTGTTATAATTTTATATTTTATGTAACCCTCATGGTATCTATAAGAAAAAATGCATAGTAATTACACAGCAGGTCATGATAAAAGAGTCAAAATATACTTAAACCAAAAAAAATAAAAACAGAAAAAACAAGAGCAATAAAAGAAATAACAATGGATCTACACAACAACCAGAAAACAACACAAAACGGCAATAGTCCTTATTAATAATTCTCTAGTCAAAAGACATGTACTCAATGGCTGAATGGATAAAAACCATATTTCTATGACATGCTGTCTACAAGAGACTCACCTATAAGAGATACATAGACTGAGAGCAAAGAGATGGGAAAAGAGATTTCAAACAAATAGTAAAAAAAGTACAAAACAAAATACTGTGGCTAGCTATACTTAGGTCTGAAAAATAAACTTTAGAAAGGGATAAAGAGAAATGGTCCTTATACAATAAAAAGGTTAAGCATGGGTACCTGGGTGGCTCAGTGGGTTAAAGCCTCTGCCTTCCACTCAGGTCATGATCTTAGGGTCCTGGAATCAAAACCTGCATCGGGCTCCCTGACCAGCAGGGAGCTTTCTCCTCTCCCTGCCTGCCTCTCTGCCTACCTGTAATCTCTCTCTGTTAAAAAAAATCAATCCATTAAAAAGATAGAACAATTGTAAATACTAATGCACCTAATATTAAAGCACCTATATACATAAAGCAAAAAGAAAGCCAGAAAGAAAAATTATAAATGCAATACAGTAACATTTGGAGATCTCAAGACTCCACTCTCAACAATGGTAAGATCATCCAGACAGAAAAATCAATAAGGAAAAAATGAATTTGAACAGCAGTGTAAATCAAAGAGATCTAATACACATAAAAAGAATGTTCTATCAGATAACAGCAGAATACATATTCTTTTCAAGTACATATAAAAATTTTCTAGAATACACTATATGTTAGGCAACAAAACACATCTCGTCCAATTCAAGAAGATTGACATATATTTTCTGATCACAACGATATGAACTAGACATCAATAATGACAAGACCGTGTTTAAATTCATGAATATATGGGAATTAAACAACACTCTCTGAACAACCAATGGATCAAAGAAGAAATTAGATAATACAAGTATCTATAGACAAACAAAAATAGAAACATAACAAACCAAACTTATAGGATGCAGCAAATGCAGATTTAAAAGGGAAATTCACAGCAACAAATGCCAACATTAAGAAAAAAAAAATTCTTGGGGCTCCTGGGTGGCTCAGTCGTTAAGCGCCTGCCTTCGGCTCAGGTCATGATGTCAGGGTCCTGGGATCGAGCCCCACATCAGGCTCCCTGCTCAGCAGAGAGCCTGCTTCCTCTCCCACTCCCCCTGCTTGTGTTCCCTCTCTGCTGTGTCTCCATCAAAATAAATAAAAATCTTTAAAAAAAAATTCTCAAAAAAAAATCCTAACTTGCCAAAAAAAAAAAAAAATCCTAACTTTCCACCTAAAGGAACTAGGAAAAGAAACTAAGCCCAAAGTTAGCAAATGAAGGGAAACAATAAAGATTAGAGCAAAATTAAATGATAGAATGGAAAAACAAATGATTTTTAAAAAACTAAGCATTGATTCTTGAAAAAACTATCAAAATTGACAAACATTTAGCTAGACTAAGGAAAAGAGAAAAGATCCAAATCAACAAAATTATAAATGAAAAATGGGACAATAACTGATACCACAGATGTACAAAATATCAGTAAGAGGCTACTATGAACAACATACTCGACAACTAAGAAGAAATGGAAAAATCCTAGAAACAATCTAACTTACTAAATCTGAATTGGGAAGAAATAAAAAACTGGAAAAGAGCCATTAGTAGTGAGATTGAATCAGTAATCAGAAATCTCCCAACAGAAAGAAACCCAGGACCTGGTAGTTTTACTGAGAAATTTTATCAAACATGGAAAGCGTAATTAACACTAATTCATCTCAAACCCTTCCCAAAAAAAGGAAAAGGGAAAACTTTCCAGCTTATTTTACCCTTATTATCAGGGTAATAGCATTACCCTGATACCAAAATCAGAAAAAGGCTATCGCACTGCCAAACACAAACTACAGGCTAAAATCCCTAATAAATAGAGATGTAAAACCTCTCAGTAAAGTACTAGTAAACCAAATTCAACAGCACATTAAAAAGATCATACAGAGGGGCTCGTGGGTGGTTCAGTTGGTTAAATGGCTGCCTTCAGCTCAGGTCATGATCCCCTGGGACCAAATCCCACACCAGCCTCCCTGCTCAGCTGGGAGTTTGCTCCTCCCTCTTCCTCTGCTACTCCCCCTGCTTCTGCTCTCTTGCTCATGCACTCTCTCTCAAATAAATAAAAAATGATCATATACCATGAGCAAGTGAGAATTATCCTGGATTGCAAGGATGTTTCAACATATGCAAAACAATGTCATACACACAGTAATAGAATGAAAGGAAAAAACCTCCTTGACAAACACCCATTCAAAATAAAACTCTTAACAAAGAAGGAAGGTACTTGATAGCTCTGGCCTGACACAATGACATAGGAAGACCATCAACTCATCGCCTCCAGGAACACATTAAATCTATATCTATGTATAGAGAAATTACTCCTGAAGAATTGAAGGCTTACTTAACAGCTTTTTCGGAACAGAAGACCACACAGAGAACTGCAAGACAGAGGCATAGTAATAAAAAGAAACCACCAGCACCCAACACTGTGAACTATAGTGGGAAGAACAGTACTAAGGGAAAGTGAGCAGATTAATCTGCTCTGAAGGACACAAAAAAACACATGTTTTAGAAGAGTAACTTCTGTATAGAAGATCCAGCCCTAAAACTCCACCAAATGGCAGGGGAGCTGCTGGAAGTCTCTCCAGGTCAGGGCAGCTGGTGAGTGCAATGGTTTACACTCCCCAACCCCCAAACCTTGGCAATGCAGACCATAGTGGAGTTTCAGATAACACTGCCTGTTGCCTCAGCCAAAACCAGGCCCCTATGCTACACCAGCCTGAATGCTCTGGGGCACAGGGAAAAATCCATGGTTTAAAAGAGCAATGAGTTTTATGGTGACTAACATAACACACACACACAACACACACACAAGAACAATGAGAATATAGGATCTAGCCCTAGAACCTTGCCAAATGGCAAAAAAGCTGAAGGAACTTTTTCTGGAATGGAGGGGTTGCTGAGAAGCATGATTTACATTTACCCTTCACCTTGATATCATAGAAGAGGGTGGAGTGCAAGCATGCACTCTAGTTGATCTACCACCTCAGTGACCCCTAGGGCCCTAGACCACACAAGCCCCAGCTGTCCAACCAAAACGGCCCCAGGGCAGCAAACACAAGGACAAACCTGGTCAGTGCTCACTACAGGTTCAGTTATTGCACCCAGGTGACATAGATTTCCGGACGTGTACCATTTCAGCTGAAAACCGCTTGCAAGGGGGGTGCCTGGGTGGCTCAGTGGGTTAAAGCCTCTGCCTTCGACTCAGGTCATGATCCCAGGGTCCTGGGATCGAGTTCCACATTGGGCTCCCTGCTCGACGGGGAGCCTGCTTCCTCCTCTCTCTGTCTGCCTCTCTGCCTACTTGTGATCTCTCTCTGTCAAACAAACAAACAAACAAATAAATAAACAAGCAAACAAACAAATAAATATCTTAAAAAAAAAAAAAAGACTGCTTGCTAGGGCACTCTTAGCACAGAACACTCCAGGACCTCCTGGCCTATGCCAGCTTATTTTGGCTATAGCCCTGCCAAAGACCCTCTGTGTGGAGCACCTTGAGACACCCTACCATTCACCACACCTTGGCTCCAGTCACCACACCTGCAGTACTCTTGTGCTGAGAAGAGTGGGACATACTGGCCTGCACCTACTTCAGCTTCAGCTGCCCTGCCCTGGTGCCCTCTGTGGGAATAGCCCTGGGACTCCTCAGGCCCACACCCACTTCAGCTTCAGCCATTCACTGGAGCAGCTGAAGTGTGGAAAGCAGTGGGACCTCCAGCCCTTATGAGACACAGCTCCAGACAGCCTAGTCCCCAGGCACATACAGTTGACACAGAAAATGATGAGACACAAAACCATTCCTTCAACATCAGGAAAAGTAAGTGTTCTCCCTAATTCATAGTAACAAACACAGAAAGACAAATTGGGAAGAAAGAAGAGTTTGTTCCAAATGAAAGAACAAGACAAACCTTAAAAAAAGAACTAAATGAAAGTGAGATAAGCAATAGGTATCAGAGAAAGTATAAAGTAATGATCATAAACATGCTCACCAGAATGGGGAAAAGACTGGGAGAACTCGGTGAGAACCTAAATCAAGAATTAGCAAATATATAAAAAGTAACCTATCAAAATTGAAGAAAAAGCAACTGAAATGAAAAATACGCTAAAGGGAATCAACATATGGGTGGATGCTGAAGAACAGATCAGTCCGCAAGTTAGGATATAAACACCACCCAAGTTGAACAACAGAAAGGAAAAAAGATTTTTTAAAATGAGGACAGCTTGAGGATCTCTTGAACAATATTAAGTGAACATTTACAGTTTTATAAAGACATAAAGGGGCAGAAAACTTCCCTAACCTGGGAAAGAAAACAGACATCTAGGTTCAAGAATCACAAAGAGCTCCACAAAGATAAACTTAAGGACCACACCATGACACCTAACATTTAAAATGTCAAAGGTTAAAGAGAAGCAAAAAGTTACTTAGGAAGCTATCACCAAAGGGTTATTAGCTGATTTTTCAGTAATAACGTTGCAAGCCAGAAGGGAGGGGCTTCATATGCAAAAAGCTGAAAGGGAATTGCCTATACCAAACATACTCAACTTGGAAAAGGTTGTCATTCAGAATTGAAGGAAAGATGATGAGTTTCCTCAGACAGACAAATTAAAGTTGTTTGGGATGCCTGGGTGTCTCAGTCAGGCATCTGCCTTCCACTCAGGTCAGGATCCCAGGGTCCTGGGTTCAGGCCACGTCCAGCTCTCTGCTCAGCAGGGAGCCTGCTTCTCCCTCTCCTTCTACCTGCCTCTCCACCTACTTGTGATCCCTTTCTTTCCATGTCAATAGAAAAATAATATCTTAAAAAAAAAAGTTAAAGAAGTTCATCAGCAGTAAACCAGTCTTACAGGACATGTTAAAGGGATGTCTTTAAGTTGAAAAAAAACATAAACAAACATAAAATAATGAATAAAAATCAAAACTATTACAACATATGCATAAAATGGGAAGGACTAGGGAGGAAAAAAGTTCTTTTAGAACATCTTTTAAGTGGCCATCAATTAATATAGATTGCAATAGACTTATATACACTATGTGACTCTTACAGTAACCACGAACTAAAAACCTAACACAAAAAAATAAAAAGAGAGCCACGTATAACACCACAGAGAGTCATCAATAACAGAGGTCAAGAAAGAAACGTAATGGGCGCCTGGGTGGCTCAGTGGGTTAAAGCCTCTGCCTTCGGCTCAGGTCATGATCTCAGGGTCCTGGGATCGAGGCCCGCATCGGGCTCTCTGCTCGGCAGGGAGCCTGCTTCCTCCTCTCTCTCTGCCTGCCTCTCTGCCTACTTGTAATCTGTCAAATAAATAAATAAAATCTTTTTAAAAAAGAAAGAAACGTAACTATCAAACAACTGGAAAACATGCAATAAATGACAATAAATACCCATCAATTATTTATTTTTTTAAAGATTTATTTGAGAGAGAAGGCAGAGGAAGGGGCAGAGGGAGAGAATCTTGAGCAGACTCTCCACAGACTGCAGAACCCCAGGCAAGGCTCAATTGCACAATCCATGAGGTCACAACCTGAACCAAAACCAAGAGTTGGATGCCTAACTGACTGACCCAACCAGGTGCCCCTCAATTATTATTTTAAATGTAAATGGTCTAAAGGCTCTGATCAAAAGATATAAGGCGATAGAATGGATAAAATGCAACATATTCGTTTACTGCCCAAAAGAGCCTCACCTCAGATGTCTGACACATACAGATTCTAACTGAAAGGATGAAAAAAAATATTCAATACAAATGGAACAAAGAGCAAAGACTATAAGAAAGAGGAGGGTATTACCTAATGATAAAAATACAAAGCCAAGAATATTTGAGAAAAAAAGACACAAAGTCAGAAAAGAAAAAGAATCAACAACAGACATCACAGAACTACAAAGGATTATAAAAGACGACTACGAAACACTATATGTCAACAAACTGAACAAAGTAGAAGAAATGGATAAATTCTGAGAAACATGCAATCTTTCAAACCTGACTCAGGAAGAAATAGAAAATCTGAAGAGAAGAATTACTAGTAACAAAATTGAAATGGTAATCAAAAAGCTCTCAAGGAACAGAAGCCCAGTACCATATGGATTCACAGGTCAGTTCTACCAAACATTTATAGAAGAGTTAGTATCTATTCTCAAACTATTCCAAAAACTAGAAGAGGAAAGAAAGCTTCCAAATACATTCTACAAGACTACCATTGCCTGATGTGAAAAAACAGATAAAGAAATTACCAAGAAAGAAAACTACAGGCCAACATCCCTGATGAATATAGATGTAAAAATCCTTTTTTCTTTTTTTAAGATTCTATTTATTTATGAGAGAGAGAGAGAGAGAGAGGATGATTATGGGGGAGGGGCAGAGGGAGAAAAAGACTCACCAGTGACCAGGGAGCCTGGTGCAGGTCTCCTCCATCCTGGGACTCCAGGATCATGACCTGAGCTGAAGGCAGACACTTAACCAACTGATCTACCTAGGTGCCCCAGATTCAAAATGTTTAACAAGTTATTAGCAAACCACAATTCAACAACTCATTGAAAGGATCATTCACCATGATCAAGTAGGATTTACTTCAGGAATGCAAGGATGATTTAATATTCACAAATCAATGTGATATACCCCATCAACAAAAGGAAGATGCAAATCATGTTTACCTCAAGAGATACAGAAAAATCATTGAACAAAATTCAATATCTTTTCATAATAAATACTCTCAACAAAGTGCATTTAAAGGAAATACCTGAACATAACAAAGGCCATATACGAAAAATTTACAGCTGACATCACACTCAATGGTGAAAACCCAAGAGCTTTTCCTCTAAGTTTAGGAATAAGGCAAAGAGGTCTACTCTCATCACTAATACTCAGCATAATACTTGAAGTCCTAGCCAGAAATCAGAGAAGAAAAAGGAATAAAAAACATCTGAACTGAATAAAAAACATCTAAAAAGGAAGAGAAATTGTTGTTATTTGCAGATGACACAATACTATATATAGAAAACCATAAAGACTCCACCAAAAAGATATTTGAATAAATAAATCAAATAAATTTGCAAGATAAAAATTAATACAAAGAAACTAGTTGTGTTTCACTAATAATGAAACACCAGAAAGAGAAATTAAGAAAACAATTATATTTACAATGGCACCAAAAAGCAGAAAATACCCGGGAATAACCTTAATCAAGGAAGTGAAAGACCTTTTTCATGAAAACTGTGAAACATTGATAAGAGCAAATGAAGATGACACAAATGGAAAGATACATTAATATTGTTAATGGTTCATATCAGTCAATGTAATCCTTAAGAAAACACTAATAGCATTTTTCATACGACTAGAACAAACAAATCTAAAATTTATAGGGAACCACAAAAGACCCAGAATAGCCAAAGAAATCTTGAGACAGAACAACAAAGTTGGAGGTACCACAATCTCATATTTTAAATTATATTATATTACAAAGCTTTAGTAATCATAACAGTATGCTACTGGCACAAAATAGTCAGAAAGATTATTGGATCAAAATAGAGAGCCCAGAAATAAAGTCACACTTACATGGCCAATTAATCTTTGACAGAGGTGGTAAGAATATGCAATCGGGGAATAGACAGTCTTTTCAGTA
The DNA here is from genome assembly GCA_002007465.1 of Ailurus styani. Lineage (NCBI taxonomy): Eukaryota > Metazoa > Chordata > Mammalia > Carnivora > Ailuridae > Ailurus > Ailurus styani. Next base: position 454,512 of record LNAC01000758.1, read on the forward strand.
AATCATGTTGGGAACACAGGACAGCTATATGCACAAGTATAAAACTGAACTACTGTTGTACACAATACACAAAATAAACTCAAAATGTAATACAAACCTAAACATATGACTTGCAACCATAAAATTCCTAGAAGAAAATATAGGCAGTGTTTTTGACATTGGTCTTAGCAACATTGTTCTAGAAATGTCTTCTCAGTAAAGGGCAACAGTAGCAAAAATAAACTATTGGGACTACACAAAAATGTAAAGCTTTTGTATAGAAATACCATCAAGAAAATGAAAAGGCAACCTAGTGAATTTGGAAAATATATTGAAAATGACATATTTGATAAAGAGTTAATAATTAAAAATATATAAAGAACTTATAGGGTGCCTGTCTGGCTCAGTGGGTTAAAGCCTCTGCCTTCAGCTCAGGTCATGATCTCAGGGTCCTGGAATCAAGGCCCGCATCGGGCTCCCTGCTCAGCCAGGAGCCTGCTTCCTCCTCTCTCTCTCTGCCTGCCTCTCAGCCTACTTGTAATCTCTCTCTCTGTCTCAAATAAATAATAAAATCTTTTAAAAAAACCTTATAGAACTCAATATCTAAAAAACAATCAGATTTACAAATGGCCAGAGAATTAGAATAGGTATTTTTTCCAAAGAAGTCATACAGATGGTCTACAGACACATATAAAGATGCTGAACATCACTAATCATCAGGGAAATGCAAATCAAAACCACAATGAGGTATCACTGAACATTTATAAGAACGGCTAGCTTCAAAAAGAACAAGTATTGGCAAAGATGTGGAGAATATCAAACATTTGTCCATTACTGGTAGAAATGTAAATTGGTGCACCAAATGTGGAAAACAATAGGGTGATCCCTCAAAAAATTAAAAATAGAAATACCATATGATTCAGTAATTTCAATACTGAGTATTTACCCAAAGAAAAGGAAAACACTAATGCAAAAAGATATATACCCCAATATTAACTACAACATTATTTACAATAGCCCGCTTATGGAAGTCACCCAAGTATCCACCCATAAAAGAATGAATAAAGAAGATGTGGCTTGTATTTAGATATATAAGTTCTTTATATATTTTCAAATGAAGAAAATGATCCCACTTACGATAGTATCAAAAATAATAAAATTCTTAGGAATAAGCTTAACCAAGAAGGAAGATCTTTATTTTGAAAACTGTGACACATTTATGAAAGAAAATGTGGAGACCCAAATAAATGTAAAGAGATCCCATGTTTATGGATTTTAAGAATTAATATTGTTAAAGTGTCTATACTATCCAAAAACATCTATTCACTCAATTCAATCCTATCTGAATTCAAAAAGCACTTTTTACAGAAATAGAAACAACTTCCTAACACATATATGGAAACACAACAAACCCAAAGACCAAAGTGATCCTGAGAAAGAACACAGAGAGAGTCCTCATACTTCTTGACTTCAAGTTCTATTATTAAGATCTAATAATCAAAATAATATAGTATGAGCATAAAAACAGACATTTAAACCAATATAACAGAGTCAAGAGCCCAGAAATATGCCCAAGCATATAGGGTCAACTAGTATATGAGAAAAGAGTTGAGACTACTCTATGGAGAAAAAACAATCTCATCAATAAATGGTGCTGGGAAAACTGGATATTCACATTTAAAGAATGAAACTAGGCCTCTATCATATACCACTCACGAAATGAATTAAAAACTTAAGTATAAGGTCTAAAACTATAAAACATCTCAAAGAAAACCTAGGAAAAAGTTTTCTGGCATGGGTTTTGGTAATGATTTCTTTTTTGGATGTGACACCTAAAGCATAAGCAACCACATAAATAAATAAGTGAAGTGACATCAAACTAAAAAGCTTGTGCACAGGGAAAAAATAAATCAACAAAATGAAAATACAACCTACAGAATGGGAGAAAATATTTGTAAACCATAAATACATACAAATACACCCAGACACATAGACACAGACACACAGACACTAGAATATCTTCCAGGTATAAAACAAAACAATACAAAAACAAGTAACCTGTGCCACTTGCAAAAACATGAAAGGACCTTGAGGGCTTTATGCTAAGTGAAATAAGAGAAAAACAAATACTGTATAATCTCATTTACATATATAATCTAAAAACACAAAACAAAAATAGATTAGATTTGTGTTTACCAGTTGTGGGGGTTAGAAGTAGGAATAATTGGATGAATGTGTTCAAAAGGTACAAACATACAGTCTTAAGATAAATATGCACTAGGGATGTAATATAAAACTTGATGACTACAGTTACCACTGCTATATGATATATATGTATATATATATAATATGAATCTATATGATGCATATATATGTGTGTATATATATTGATATATGGATTGTGCTTGTGTATATGTGTATGTTTGTGTTCGTGTATATGTTTGTGTGTATATGTATATGTTTGTATTTGTGTATATATACATGTGTATATATGTGTGTATATGATGTATATATGATATATATGTGTGTGTATATATACACACATATATATGTTTACCATTAATAGTGTAAATCCTAAATCTTATCATAATGGAAAATAATATTGTGTACATATAATGGATGTTAACTAAACTAGTTGTGTTAATCATTTCATTATATATTTAGGTTCATCATTATGATGTACACCCTACCTTATACAGTGGTATATAGCAATTATATCTCAATAAAAATGGAGAAAAATCTTATGATTCTCTCCGGAGATACAGAAAAAGCATTTGATAAAACACAACTCTTTTTTTATTCTTTTATTAGAATCTTTGTTAACTACAAATATGAGGCTGCCATTACATTTTCATTAAAGCAAGCAACTTTTATGATAGAAACTCTGAACAAAATAGGTGTAGAAAGAACATCCCTCAACATAATAAAGCACAGACTAACAGCATTATACTAAAAGCATCAGCAAAAACTGATGTCTTGTTTCTGCTCTAAGAAGAAAGATAAGGATGCCCACTGCCAGTGCTTTTATTCAACATAGTACTGCAAGTCCTAGCTAGAGCAATTAGACAAACCAAAGAAAAAAATCGTCCAACTTGGGACAAAAGAAGTAAAATAGTTATTTGCACACGATACGCTTTTATATATATAAAACTTTGATTCAACCAAAAAACTGTTCAAACCAACAAATTCAGTGAAGTTGCAAGATATAAAATCAACATGAAGAAATCAGCTGCATATCTATGCGCCAACAAAACATGTAAAGAAACTATCTCATCCAAAATAGCACGAAAATCAATAATACACTAGGGATACATTTAAGCAAGAACATGAAAGATCTATATAATGAAAACTACAAAAACATTCATTAAGAAATTTAAGGAGACGCAAACACACAGAAAGATATACCATGTTTATGGGTCACAATTTTGTGAAAATGGCTATACTACCCAAAATCATCTATACATTCAACATATCCCTAGCAAAATTCTATTCATGTTTTTCACAAAGAAAAACAAACCTAATATATTTATGAAACCACAAAACAGGCAAATAAAAACAAATATCCACAGTAATCCTGAGAAGGAACATTAGGTAAAATCAGCACATTACTGATTTCCAATTGAACTGCAAAGCTATAGTAATTGAAATAGTATGGTACTGGCATAAAGAAACAGATTCACTGCAATGAAACAGAATAGAGATCACAGAAATAAACTCCCATATTTATAGTCAACTAATATTTGACAAGGGAGCCAAGAATACTTAACAGGGACGGGATAACCTTTACGGCAAATGGTATTGGGCAATCTGGCTAACCACATGCAGAAAAATGAAATTGTATCCCTCTCACATACCATTCACAAAAATTAAGGCCAAGTAATTAAATACATAATGAATTCATACAACACAGTAACAACAACAACAACAAAACAATAAAACCTTAGGCAGAGGAACTAGTTATTTTTCCAAAGAGGTCATCCAAAAAGCCAAAAGGTACATGAAAAGGTGTTCAACACTACTAATCATCAGGGAAATGTATATCACAGCCATGAGACATCACCTTATGACTGCCTGAATGGCTGTCATCAATTAAGTAGGAGATAAAGTGTCGGTGAGGATATGGAGAAAAGGGACCCCTGTGTTCTGTTGGTGGGATTGTAAACTGGTTCGGCCATTGTGGAAAACAGTATGGAAGTTTCTCAGAAATTAAAAATATAACTACCATATGTTCCAGTGATTCCACACATGTGTAAATATCCCAATGACATGAAAACAGGCTATATAAGAGATATATGCCCTTACATGTTCACTGCAACATTATTCACAAAAGCCAATATATGAAAACAATGTGTGTTCATCAACATATAAATGGATAAAGAAGATCTCCAAAGATCTCCTAAGAGTTGTATGAAGAAGGTAAAGTTAGAGGATCCTGAGCTCACCTCTCACAGGCACAACAAGGAAACTATATATACCACAACTCATTCTGAAAATGACCTGAAGATATGCAGAATGGATCTTCTTTATGTTTAAAGACATAAAGGTGAAGTCATATAAAGAAGGGTAGGAGTGACAGAGATGTGGCCTGGAACCAAATTCCTGGCACAATGCCACATAAGCAGGAGGGGTATCATAGGAATAAAGGCCTTCCCAAGGAGTGAAGAGATCAAGCCCCACATTAGGCACCTCTAGTTCTGGCAACCTGCACCAGGAAGACAAGCATATGTCAGGCTTTGAAAATCAGTAGAGCTTAACCCCAGAAAAACTGGAAAGCTATAGAAAACCAAGCCACACAGAGCCATTTGAAAAGCACCTGTGCTATGTATGAAGGAGATTTGATTAATTTTAGGGCAAATGCCAGATGATAAGAGACATGTAAGAGGTTTCTCCAGAAAGAGACATACTGGCAGGCACCTTTATATTTTTGCCCTCCTTCAGCCTAGCTGACCTGACGCTTGCAGGAACCAGTTCTGACACTCTCCATCTACCTTGTTAGCATCACTTCCCTGCCCCAGATTTCCCCTGAAGAGCCACCAAAACCAACCTGCCTGCCCCAAACAGACACCCCTCATAAGCACCTCCAGCCCCATCACACCTAGCAGGTTGGCTCTGGCATCCCCCCAAAGTGATAACTATCCACCAGCATGCCTACAACAGTCTCAGTCTAGCCACAAGAGGAGGGTGCATGCAAATCACACAGTTCAAGTATCTACACAGCCTAGTTCTGGTGACTAGAGGCCTTGAACTACTGGACTCCACAGGATGCTTTCTACATAAGGCCTCTATTTTCAAGACAAGGAGACCTATCTGAATTAACACACATAAACAGAGAGCCACACAAAATGAAGAGATAAGGAATATATTCCAGTGAAATAATAAGATAAAATTTCAGAAAAAGAGCTAAACAAAATGGAGACTACCCAGTAAAGGTTTCAAAGTAATGGTCATAAAGACGTGGACGGGATTTGAGAAAAGATTGGATGAAATTTTTAAAAAGGACCAATCAAAAAAAAATTAAATAAATAAAAATAAATAAAGAAAGAACAAAAAGAACCAATCAAGGTGAAAAATACAGTAACTAAAAAGAACAATACACTAGAGGGTAACAATGCAGATTAGAAGATGAAAAATGGATAAGTAATCTGGAAGACAAGGTAGGTAATGAAAAGCACCCAAGCTGAACATCAAAAAGAAAAAAGATTTTTTGTTCTAGAAAGATTTTTTTAAAATGAGGATAGGTTAAAGGACTAATACGATGTCAAGTATGCTAACATTCACCTTGTACAGGTCCCAAAAGGAGAAGAGAGAGAGAGAGGGCAGAAAGCTTATTTGACAAAATAATAGCAGATAAATTCCCTCATCTGTGAAAGGGAACAGACATCCAGGTTTAGGAATCACAGACATCTCCCAAAAATATGAACCCAAGGAGGTCCACATCAAGATACAGAATAATTAAAATGTCGAGAATTAAAGATAGAGAATCTTAGGGAGGAGTAAGAGAAAAGGAAATAGTTATGTACAATGGAAACTCCATAAGGCTATCAGCTGATTTTTCAGGAGAAACTTTGAAGGCCAGAAGAGACTGGCATGACATATTCAACGTGATGAAAGGAAAAAACTCCTAACTAAAAATAGTCTATACAGCAAGGTTATAATTCAGAATTGAAGAGGAGATGGAGTTTTCCAAACAAAATTTAAGGAGTCTATCACCACTAAACTCGCCTTAAAAGAAATATTAAAGGGAGTTTTTTAAGCAGAAAAGAAAAGCCCTAAGTGAAAGGAAGGAAATTATGAAAGTAAAAGGTTTCACTGGTAAAAGCAAATAAAAAGACAGTAGAACAGTCACTTATAAAGCTAGTTTGAAGCTACTTAAAAAAGTAGTTAAATCAATAATATCTAAAAAAAATTAGCTGAGACATGCAAAATAGAAAGTTGAAAAATGTGGCATATACATAAAACATGCAGTGGAGTAAAAAGTGCCTTTAGGATGTGTTTGAACTTGAGCATCCAGCAACTTAATATAGACTGCTATATACATAAGGTGTTACAGATGTTCCTCATGGTGATGACAAACTAAAAACCTATAATAGAGAAATTAAAAAAAATCAAAGGAATCCAAGCTTAACACTAAAAAAGTCAAATCACCAAGGAAGAGAGCAAGAGAAGAGAGGAACAAAGAACTACGAAATAACCATAAAATCCTAACAAAATGGCTAAGTACATACCTACCAATAATTACTTCAAATGTAAATGGGCTAAATTCCACAGTTAAAATAATTAGGGTACTGAATCAATTTAAAAAAAAGACACACTATGTTGCCTACAAGAGCATCACTTCAGACATTAGGACACATACAGACTGAACATGAAAGAATGGAAACTGGTATTCCATGCAAATGGAAGCAAAAAAAAAAAAAAAGCACACTTACATCAAGTTACATAAACTTTCCAGGACTATAACCAGAAAAAAAGTATGGCATTAGGTAATGCTAGAGAATGCAAGAGGATATAATAATTGTAAATATCTTTGCACCCAATGTAGGAGCACTTAAATATATAAAGTATATAGTAATAGGCATAAATGAAACAATTTACAATAATTCAACAATGACAGGGAACTGTAAGATACCATTTATATTAATGGATAGATCAAACAGACAGAAAATCAGCAAGGAAGGAGCAGCTTCGAACAACACATTAGACCAGATGGACTTGACAGATACAGAATGTGCCATGAAAATACAGCAAAATACACATTCTTTCAAGTTCACATGGAACATTGGCTAGAATAGATTACATGTTAAGCCACAGAACAAATCTCAGTAAACTTAAGAAGATTGAGGGGCACCTAGATGGCACAGTTTGTTACGTGTCTGACTCAGTTTCAGCTCCAGTTGTGATCTCAGGGTCCTGAGATCGAGCCCAGCAGTGGCTCTGCATCCAGTGCAGAGTCTGCTTGTCCCTTTCCCTCCCCCCACTTGTTCTTTCATTCACTGACTCTCTCTCTCAAATAAATAAAATCTTAAAAAAAAAAAGACTGAAGTCATGTCAAGCATCTTTTCTGATACAGTGTAAAAGTAGTAAGAAATTACAAGTTAAAAACTGGGGAAAAAACCATGAACACATGGAGACTAAACAACATGCTACTAAGCAATCAATGAATTAATAAAGAAATTAAAGAAAACCAAATGAAGACAAATGAAAATGGAAACAGATTAATCAAAAACCTTTGCGATGCAACTAAAGCTGTTCTAAGAGAGATGGGGCACCTGGATGGCTCAGTCAGTTGAGTGTCTGCCTCAGCTCAGGTCATGATCTCAGGGTCCAGGCATCAAGCCACGTATCAGGCTCCTCACTCAGCAGAGAGTCTGTTTCTCCCTCTCCTTCTGCCCCTCCTCACACTCCTCGTGGTCACTTGCACACATACACACACACACTCTCTCTCAAATAAATACATAACATTTAAAAAAAAAAGAACCAGTATTATTAAAATGTCCATAGTACCGAAAGCAATGTACAGATTGACTGCAATGCCTATCAAAATACCAATAGTACTTTTCATAGAAATAGAAAAAAAATCCTAAAATTTATATAGAACCATTAAACACTCCAAATAGCCAAAGCAATCTTGAGAAAGATCAACAAAGCTGGAGGTATCACATTTCCAGATTTCAAACTGTATTACAGAGCTATAGTAATCAAAACAGTATGGTACTGGCACAGAAATAGAGCTCTAGATCAATAGAGCAGAACAGAAAGCCAAGAAATAAATCCATGCTTACATGCTCAGTTAATTTACAACAAAGGAGGTAAGAACATACTATGGGAAAGAGAAGGTCTCTTCGATAAATCGTGTTGGGAACACTGGACAGCTACATGCAAAAGAACAAAAATGGACCTCTTTGTTATACTATACACAAAGATAAACTCAAAATAGATTAAAGCCCTAAATGTGAAACATAAAACCATAAATATCCTAGAAAAAAAACATAGGCAGTTTTTTTTGTTTGGTTGGTTTTGGGTTTGTTTTTTGTTGTTGTTGTTGTTTTGTTTTGTTTTGTTTTTTGACATTGGCCTTAGTAACATTTTTTCTAGATACGTCTCCTCAGGCAAGGAAACAAAAGCAAAAATAAACTGTTGGAAGTACACCAAAATAAAGTTTCCAACAACAAAAGAAACCATCAACAAAATTAAAAGAGAACATACTGAATGGGAGAAGATATTTACAAACAATAGATCTGATAAGGGGTTAATATCAAAATATACAAAGTACTCATACAATTTAATGTCAAAAAACTTAATAATCCAATTAAAAGGGGGCAGAGGACCTGAATGTACATTTTTCCAAAGAAGACGTACAGATGGTCAACAGACACATAAAAAGATGCTCAGCATCACTAATCATCAGAAAAATGCAAATCAAAACTACAAGGAGATATCACCCCACACAATAGTATGCTTAAGTATCAAAACGACAAGACAAGAAATAACAAGTACTGCTGAAGATATACAGAAAATGGAGTTCTAGTGCACTACTGAAGGGAATGTAAATCTGTGCAGCCATGCTGGAAAACAATGTGGAGGTTCCTCAAAAGTTAAGAATGGATACAACATATCATCCAGTCATCCCACTACTGGGTTTTTAACCCAAGTAAACAAACAAATTTTTATTTATTCATTTATTTATTATTATTTATTATTTTTTAAAGATTTTATTTGACACACAGAGAGAGATCACAAGTAGGCAGAGAGGCAGGCAGAGAGAGAGAGGAGGAAGCAGGCTCCCTGCCGAGCAGAGAGCCCCATGCGGCCTCAATCCCAGGACCCTGAGATCAAGACCCAAGCTGAAGGCAGAGGCTTAACCCACTGAGCCACCCAGGTTCCCCTATTTATTTATTTTTAAAGATTTTATTGGGGAAATGTTGTTTAAGGGTACAAACTTGCAACCAGTGGATACAGAAGTTTTGGAGATCTAATGCACAGCGTAATAATTATAGACAACAGTAATGTGCTGTAAACTTCAAAGTTGCTGAGAGTTGATCTTAAATGTTCCCACCACAAAAAAGAAATCCTAATTATGTGATATGATTAAGGAGGAAACTAAGACTGTGCTGGTAATCCTATTGCAAGATAGACATGTTGTACACTTTAAACTCATATCAATTACATCTCATAAAAATTAAAAAGTAGTGTTTTAAAAATTTGCAATAGTTTTAACAGATACTAAATAATTTAAAATTTTTGTGCTATACTTTCGAAATCAGAGTTTTATAACCATAAATCAAAAGAAAGATTAATCATCACACAAGACTACACCATTTTCTGTGAGCATTTTATCTCTAGCCATTTGGTACAGAGGCATTAATATGTTTTCCAGTTAAGCACAAATACAAAATATTTGCTTATAGGATCAATGCACTATACAAGGCTACCCCTAGAGAAAAATCTTTGAACTAAATCAGACACAAATGCAAACACATTTACACATAAAAAAACAGTGCACATAAGCATCTGAACATAACAATGACCTAAGTGTACATGTAGTCATAAAGGTAAGTAAATATAATTGCTATTAATATTAAAAAAATAGGGTGCCTGGGTGGCTCAGTGGGTTAATGCCTCTGCTTTCGGCTCAGGTCATGATCTCAGGGTCCTGGGATCGAGGCCCGCATCGGGCTCCCTGCTCAGCGGGGAGCCTGCTTCCCCCTCTCTCTCTCTGCCTGCCTCTCTGCCTCCTTGTGATCTCTCTCCCTCTGTGAAATAAATAAATAAATAAAATAAAATCTTTAAAAAATATTAAAAAAATAATTTAGGACGCCTGGGTGGCTCAGCGGTTTAAGCCTCTGCCTTCAGCTCAGGTCATGATCTCAGGGTCCTGGGATTGAGCCCCACATCGGGCTCTCTGCTCAGCGGGGAGCCTGCTTCCTCCTCTCTCTCTGCCTGCCTCTCTGCCTACTTGTGATCTTTCTCTCTGTCAAATAAATAAATAAAATTTAAAAAAAAAGAAAAACATAATTAAAAAAAATTTCAAGTGTTTTCCTGAACAAAGAAAGCATAGCTTCAGTACTAGATAGTTACTAATAGATCTCCTGTGTCAAACCTTTATTTCCACCATGTATGCCAAGTTTTTATTGGGAACTACTTCCATACTAAGCTGCTTAAGATTTTAAGTTAGNTGGGTGGCTCAGTGGGTTAATGCCTCTGCTTTCGGCTCAGGTCATGATCTCAGGGTCCTGGGATCGAGGCCCGCATCGGGCTCCCTGCTCAGCGGGGAGCCTGCTTCCCCCTCTCTCTCTCTGCCTGCCTCTCTGCCTCCTTGTGATCTCTCTCCCTCTGTGAAATAAATAAATAAAATCTTAAAAAAAAAAGATTTTAAGTTAGCCTTATCTGCATTTTACAGTGTGAACAGTTAATGAACATATAATTTCTCATCTATAAACTTTGAAATATGAAATTATTTTCATTTTCAGGAGAAGAACTAGAGAGCTGTCAAACATTTTGAGAATGTATTTTTAAAGTTTAGATAAAGAGTCTGTCCATTCAGATGGAGACTTTGTTTCATGTTTTGATTTGGTTTGGTTTGGTTTGTTCTAGCCATCACTGAATGAAGATGTACCAACTTCTTGCTATTTTTTTTTCCAGTTAAAGGTACTTTATTGAGGGACACCTGGGTGGCTCAGTTGGTTGAACATCTGCCTTCAGCTCAGGTCATGATCCCAGCATCCTGGGATCGAGTCCTGCACTGGGCTCCCCACTCAGCAGGGAGTCTGCTTCTCCCTCTGCCTTCTTCTCCCTCTACCTGCCACTCCTACTTGCTTGTGCGCTCTCTCTCTCTCTCTCTCTCTCTCTCTCTCTCTCTGACAAATAAAATCTTTAAAAAAAAGGGTACTTTATTGATTACAGTATCAATTCACAGCAACATTTCACAGAACTACTCTACAAATAAAGGAATGAATCACCATGCATGAAATATCCAATAATACTGTTAAATCATGATACAAGTCCATAGTTGGACTTAAAGCTTTTATAAGAGCTTTAATCTACTACATTCACCATTTTCATAGTCATACTACTGAATAAATTTGATTCAAGTTGAGTTTACTTTGAAAGATGACAAGTATAACAAAATTACTTTTTTTTACTTTCAATAATGGATTATGTATTCACCGTACCTACTAGTTAGTTAAAATGTTGGTAAAAATATTATAATCTACTCTTTGGGTAGACAAGGAACACTTACTTGTAATGTTCTCTTATTTCCATGGTGTAAATACTTTCATCATGGCCTATGTATTATACAAAATGTTGCAAAGAGATGCTTATGTTTGATCCAAGGAGCCAACTCTAGCATCTCATTGCTACTCACGAAACTGCTGGCCTATCATAAAACCAAACTTTAAAACCTTAAAAGCTGTTGAAGAAGAAAAGGTTGAAGCTGTTACATATAAAAAGAATATTAGACCTCAGATAAGTTATTTAATACTTTTCATAGAATTCAAGTCTTAATATAATGAAGATTTGTTACTCCAGAAGGTAAGTTATATTATCTAAAGCCACGTATCATAATAGTTTTGAATATATTTATTTCCTCCCTTTACCATTGTTCTATCTTATTTGTAACCTCAAAAGTTCTTTACATTAAATGCACTCTAATTTCCATTTAACCTGCTGAATTTTTCATTGACGTTACTTAGTCAAACAAGAGCATTTAGAATTTCAGTGCTATGAAACATGATTAGCAATGTCACATTTCTTAAGGTTATTTTGTCAATGCTTTCATATTGAATTTTGATGAAATAGATAATACCTTGTTCACAAATTTGTCTGTTGGAATTGCCATAAACTATACCTCTAGTTTAATAATTTATCTAGCAATTGGTGAAATAGCAAATCCTTTTATTTAATTATATCGTTTCAAAGGACATGATGTGAAGAAATTTTAAAAAGCTGCTTCATACTTCAGGAAATCATGATACTTTAAACTTCACCCCTTGATTTGTTACTAGATGCTGGGAGACTGGGGCAGGGTACCTTTTATGTGAAACCTCTAAACAGAATGCTATACTGTATTCTCTGAAAAATCCACCCACAGAAATACATTATTCTAATTCTGTACTTCTGCTTTTTTCTAAGAAATCTGTTTTCACTAGGTTACTGCAGATTAAATTGGGTTGCCTATGTCAAAGCTGTTCGTGTTTGCCAAAAGAAAAAAAAAGGGACAGTAGTTATTATTTAAAAGATCTTTTAAATTGGTTTATTCCACAAGACACTCCAAGGCACTGCCATGGGGGGAGCAAAACTGGCTCAAAATCAAGACCTCGACATTGTGGTTATAAAAACTTTATTAACAACTGAGAAATATTTAAGAATATGCCTCTTTCAACTTTTCTTTGAAACAACAAGGTTTCTAATATTCAGTTCAAGGTAGAGAGGAGCCTCTTAAAAAGTCTGTGTCCCTTTGGTCTAATAGGGTGGACTGTATTCTGATAATCATAAAGTTTCTAAGGGATTGTATCAACTTGTGCTGGAAAGAACAGTGATAATTCACCAATAAAAGTGAACTTTGAGACTCCTAACTTCTAAGAAGCAGGACACAGCCTAAGAAAACTACCCAGCTGTCACATGGGATATCTTATAGGGATAAGGCTGACCTATTTAGGAGAGCCAGGAGCCCAGAGGAGTAGCATGGAGAATCAATCCAAGAAAGCTAGGAGCCTTTATCAAGTTGCTGACATGGGCTCAGCTAAATTTCCAGATTTCTGTGAATGAGTCACAGCTATTTGCCTCTCTGATTTTTGAATGGGGATGTGTATTATGTTCTACTATCCTCATTCCAGTATTGCATATTGTCTTTGTAGGAGTCAGACAAGTTGTCTTCTACTTCATATATAACTCTTCAAATCAAGAGGACCCTATCCACATCTGGACCTGATCTAGATAATGAGATGTTTGACTCGAGCCTAGTGTAATAATAGGATGAGATGTTGGGGGTCCTAGGGAAAGTGAGGGTATTTTGCATGTAGGATAAATTTATATACTTTGTAGATGGCCAAACACTTTTTATTACTCTTTCCATCAACCGATGGCATTTATTCCCCACCCCCTTGAATTGGGTTGCTCCTCTGATAGTTTAAGAAGTAGACTGTAGTGGAAGTGACTGTGTCCAAATCACAGAGATACTTTTAAGAGAAATAACAGCATCTATTTTCTCTTTGTAGGACCTCTCACTCTTGAAACACTTCTTCTTGGAACTCAGCCATCATACTGTACAAAGTACAAGCCACACATATGGGACATATTGATGTTCCATTTAATAGTCTTGGGTGAACTCCTGGACACACTAGCCTGCATTAAAGGCCAACCATGTGAATAGGCCATCTTGGCTGTTCAGAATAACTCAGCCCACAGATGTAGCTAAAGCCACATGAAGTAACAAAGCAATGCTGCTTAACCAAGTCAGTAAGACTAGTGAAATATAACAAAATCATTACTCTTTTAAGCCACTAAATTTTGGAGTGGTTTGTTATGCAACAATAGGTGCTGAAATAGGAGTGTTCCGTGTGTGGGACATAATGAAGCCATGAGAATAGATGAAACTTGATGGGCAAGTATGTGACATGAAGGAAAAAAAGGCTTCGAACATCATCTTGGGAACTCCAAAAATGCAATACAGAAGACCAGATGCCAGCAACAAAGTCTGCGAAATATATAGGTAGAAGAAAATCTAAGAGATTGTCAGTGAGCCAATGGAAGAGGGAGAGGCCACAGAGGTGATTGCTAATGAGATTAAATAAGACATAGTTAATAATTGCCTGTTACATTTGCAAACTGACATGGAAGAAGTCAGATTGTCAGAGGTAGAAGTAGTTGAAGAATGAACAGCAAATGGGTAGAGAGAGACAAAGTAAAGACTGTTCAAGAGTCAGGAGAATGACAAAAAGAAGCTGTGTGTGTGGGAGAGAGAGAGACAGACAGACAGAGAGACAGAGAGACACAGAGACAAAGACAGATAGGCAGAGGGAGGGAGGAGATAGAGACAAACCTGGAAAGACTTAAATTACCTTTAAATGATGGTAAGTAGGAAAAAAGTATAAAAGTCGGGGCAAGAGAAAAATATGAGTAATATTTTACTATTTCCAGAAGAGATCCTCAAACCACAGAACATCCATTTAGGCGCTATCATTGTCCACTGTCCAAACACACAATAACCTCAAGAGAACATTTGCTACAAAGCAGACTTTGTAATAACTTTGCTCAATCATGGATCCAAAGGAAATTACTTACTGATAAATGACCTTATTAAAATGCATGTAATAGAGTCTAGGAGACTTAATCTTACGACTTTCTAACTCAAAAGACTATCTTTTTCAGTTTGGGGCAAATTCTTCTAAAGTGAACACTGAAATTTATTTTTTGAGTAGATCGCCCCTATTCAGGGAAGAATTGCTCGAATAATATTCAGAAGCATGAAAAATAACTACTTACTGGTATGAAAGAGCATATACACAATTTTTGCTATATAAGCTTCTGAGGAAGATTATGGGAATGTAAGATTGTGGGTAAAGTGAGAGGTTGCCCTCAGGGTGTGTCTATTCATCCGTGAATTGACATACTTGCAGAAGAGCCTCCTGGTAGCAGAATGGCTTGTACCCTAGTTCTCTCTTTGGGTGCTTCAAAGATATGAGAGCATGTCTGATAGAATGAGTTGCTGCACTCAGCTAAAATCAAGGAGTAGAAAAAAAATGGCAGTGAAAGAATATATAAGGAAAGGAAGACTCTCGACTAGCGATGAGAACAGCATCAAGTAGGGTAGTTAGAAGTTCCTGAGCAGACCACTTGATGCAAAAAAACCCTCTTAATCCAGATATGCAGGTATTGTAGGGAGGCACCCTGGGGAAAGTGCTGCAAGAGGATCAAGGGAAAAATATGTTAAACTAAATATCAGTAAATCATTCTTCAGGATGAAGGCAATTTTCCTAGAGAAATCCTCATAGAAAAGAGATTCGTTCTCCCCTGCTCCTTAAGATTCCTTGCAGTCTGAGAAAATCACTATGCTTGAACTTGGGTGAGTCAGCCCACTGGCTCAACTGCTTACCTCCCCTGTTCTGACTGCCTGATTTTCACTTCCCCTTGGCCAGAATTTTCATTGCTAATCCTTCTATCTTCATCATTATTGTCTTTGTCATCTGAGAGAGAGAGAGAGAGAGAGAAAATGAGAGGCTGAAAATTTATGCAAGCAAGGAGTGTGGGGGGTGGGCATAGGGAGATGGAGAGACATAATCTTAAGCAGGTTCCAAGCTCAACATACAGCCTGACACAGGGTTCGATCTCACGACCCTGAGATCATGACCTGAGCAAAATTCAAGAGTCCATGCTTAACTGACTGCAACCCCCAGGTGCCTTTATCTTTTTATTTAAGTTAGTGTTATAGGAAAGTAGCAAAACACGGGCTTTCTATCCCATTGTCGTCCCACTCCCAGAACTTGAAACTTTCAATTTTCAGGAAACCATAAAAATGAGGTAAATTTATAGATTAGTTAACAAGAACATATAAGATAATTTGTTTCCAAGATAATCTTCTGAGGCACAAACACAAACTACAGCAGAATTTTTGGTAGTGCATAAGCAATATCTGCTCAATTCCACCTGCTGCACTTGAAGAAAGTAAACAAAGGGAACATGGACAAAGTAATTCTTTCAAGCAAGCCTCCATTCATTGATTTGTAGTCCAAGGACAGCAAATCAGGAAGTTTTCCATAAACTCCGTGAGTCTCCAAAATATGCCTTTGTGTTGGCTCAACTCCTGCCAATTACCATACTCACTAAGCATCCTCAATATTTTGACAATAATTGTGCTTTCAAAGTTAAAATATGTGCATCAAAAATATGTACCAGAGAGCTATACATGAATACTTTGCACTAAGTGCTGAAAGATTTTAGTTTTGTGTCCAAATTGGTAACATGGATCAAACACAACAAATAAAAACACAGTTGTAATACCAAAATGCTGTCCAACTTACTTAGCATCAAATAACCAATAATGAGAGAAAGTTTCTAAATATTAACCAATATCCTTAAGTAAAAATGAATTCAATCAACTTCCAAATAATAAAAGGTGTCTAATTGGTGGTTCTCCAGTGGGAGGGTTTTGACTCCCATGGGATACTAGACAGCATCTGAAGACATTTTTGTCTACCACAGCTGGAATGTCTCCAGTGGAGAGAGACTAGAGATGCTGCTGAACACCCTCGAACACACAGGCCAACCCCTTCAAGACAATATGATTGGCCCAAAACATCAGTGGTGCCTGATTTGAGAAATCCCTGAGTTAAATTTATGAAGTCGGATTTCTTTTTCTTTATTTATGAAGCCCCTCCAGTTTGTAACAAGAAAATCATAGCACAGGTATGTAGGAAGAAATAGATCTTCCAATCCATTGTTTTTCAGGAAATGAAAAAGAGAATTACTGTTGTTACATATGAAAACAAACTAAGTTGGACTTTTAGGTACTTTGAAGTTCAACAATGCTTTTAAATATGGGTAAACACTCCAGTATTGAGTTCACAATAAACTTTCTAAAATAAACTAAGCTTTTATTTTTTTCTTAAAGATTTTATTTATTTATTTGACAGAGAGAGAGAGATCACAAGTAGGCAGAGAGATAGGCAGAGAGAGGAGGAGGAAGCAGGTTCCCCACTGAGCAGGGAGCCTGATGCGGGCCTTGATCCCAGGACCCTGAGATCATGACCTGAACCACCCAGGCGCCCTAAGCTTTTACATTTGTTATGGAAATGCCAAGGTACTTCGAAGCAAAGTGACTTCAGATTTCTATGAATGAGTCTAATATTACAATGGTTGCTTAATGCTCTCATGAAAATAAGGGAGATTAAAATAAAAGATGTACTACTTAAATTAATTCAATGAAATGTTATTAGTTGGTACCCATTACAATGAATTCATTTTTCCCGTCACTGGGAGTTGCATACTAGTTTTCAGAGACAGCTAAGTAGAAAAAAGGTTGTAGAAATTCTTCACATTGATTCTGTGGCAATGATCTCAAAAGGCCCAGTGAGAACAGGCAAATTTAAGGAGATAAAGAAATTGACTCTCTGGGAACTTTATCAGGTAAAAGGTAGAGACTTGAAAAATGGCTCTGTTGCTGAAGAGAAGGAAAATCTTCCCTGGCAGCATTCTTCACTTTCCAACAATTTCATTAGAGGAAACGCCATGCTTAAAATCTTGGGAACATAGTCTATGAGATATGTGTTTTATCATATGCAGACATCTATGTTAGGAATCCAAATGATAGGTTAATCTATATAGGTCTTCAGCAAGAATGTAATGAGATTATAAAATGTCAATTGTCTTTATAATTTTGAATTTTAACAGCTCTATAGAAGATGGAGTGATTGTTTTGGAATTCACTATAATCACCAGGAATAGAAATATATTTCTTTTGGTCAAGCTCTATTATTTTCAACATTAAAGTAAAAATACCCCAGAATGTTTAACATACTCTAACAACTACTAAAATGTTAACAGCTGTTAATTTAGTTATCTAGCAGGAGGTTCCTAACTTAGAGAGGGAAAGGTCTTGATTTTAAAAGTAAGATGATGAATTGACCCAAAAGTTCTTTACTTAAAAAGGATTCCTTTGAACACTACTTTCTAAGTTGCCACCTGAAAAAAAGAAACTGGTTCCTGAGAAATGTGGGATATATTGCTTATGTTAATTCTTCTTAATTCACACTGCATATTAGGAGAGCAAATCTTTTGATAAATCTAGTTACCTGTCTCTAGCAGGTTACAGATTTTTTTGTTCAGTTACCCAGTGTGGTCTGTAACACCAATTAATACACCTTGGCATTCATGTCCTGAGTGAAATTTGGGAAATAGAGGTCTAGAATGTGAATAAGTGTTAGAGGATATGTTATCCATTGCTATGTAACAAACTATTATATCCTCGTTTCCATGGCTCAGTGATCAAGGAACAGCTTAGCTGGGTTTACTGTTCAGGGTCCCCTAAGGCTGCCGTTAAGTGTGGATTCAGACTTGGGACATATCTGAAGCTCAGGATCTTCTTTCAAATGTAGGTGGTTGACGACATGATTCCCTTCCTTGTCAGTGGCTTACTTCTTCAGGCCTAGCAGGAGAGAGAGAATCCGCTGTTCTTTAAATCTCTGACTTCTAATCCTTCCTTTAAAAATCAGCTCAAGCCTACCCAGAATCATCTCCCTTTTGATTAATTTAAATCAATTGAATAGAAACTTTAATTGTACCTATAAAATCATTTCCCCTATGTCATAACAAATGATTTCATCACTGGAGTGGCATCCCTTATATCAATAGGTCCAACCCAGACTCAAGAGCAGGAGAATATATTAAAACTTCGATACCAGAAGGTAGGAAGGATGGGACCATCTGGAGATCTAGTCTACCCAACTGAGGAACTTCAAGGACAGCAATAGTCATAGTAGAGAGCTCAAAATGGCAGACAGAACATCATAAAAGACCCACACTTAGCCAATTTCCTGAAAGCCTACCCATTGCCAATATCCAAATCAAAATAATTACGATGTCACAAACTGCATTCTTCAGACTGCTTCACTTCAAAGACAAAATAGTTACTTTTACCAAGAGCAGTGGCAAAACAGACTTTCTGTTTAGGTACCTATTGTTGAAACTTTAAGGGCGCCTGGGTGGCTCAGTGGGTTAAAGCCTCTGCTTTCGGCTCAGGTCATGATCTCAGGGTCCTGGGATCGAGGCCCACATCGGGCTCCCTGCTCAGCGGGGAGCCTGCTTCCCCCCCCTCTCTCTCTGCCTGCCTCTCTGCCTCCTTGTGATCTCTCTCCCTCTGTGAAATAAATAAATAAAATCTTTAAAAAAAAAAAAAAGAAACTTTAAGCCAGGCCTGAGGAAAACATACAAGAAAATAGAAAATATTTTCTGGCACCTTTTTGAACTTCCTAAGATAGTGTCATTCTGGCACTTTCTTCTCAACATTTAGAACCATTAAGTCACAACACAAAGGAGGAAAAACATATTGTCTAGCCTGGCTGATAACCAAATCAATTATCAGCTTCTGTAAGGATGAAAATATATATACTAAATAATCCAGAATAAGCAAAAACACAATAGAATGGGAGAATTTCTAGTGACTAAAATCTAGATTTCAAGAGTCATTTCATCAAAATTTATCTTCACTAAAAGGTTAGTTTTTCTGATCATAATCAATATAGAACATCTTTACCATCAGCATTTATTACATAACTATTCTATAATAATATGCCTAACTGTTATATTCAAACTTAAAAGAAATAAAAACAGAAAAAGTAGGGATGAGATAAAATATTTTATCATAATTTAGTAAATATTTTTAATTCAGAAACACAAACCATAGGAAATAACATGGACGGAAGTCCATTATTGCCTTTGTTTCATTAAATTGTACATAACATGCTTTTGAAGTGAAAGTAGGGCCTCATTCTTGTATTTACAATGATGGTTTCTAGCCTATTGATTTAAAAGATATTTTGCTTCTCTTTTCAACAGGAAGTATGAGATCACAGATAAAGCTTAAGCCCATATGTCTTGATAGAGCACTATTCTTTCTATCAGTTATACTTGGTCCTTATTGCGTATTTTAAATTATTTATATTTCAGAGGAAAGGGTTAGCTAGGTGATTTACGTAGTAGTGGTAAAACCCCGGTCCACAAAGTAACTGCACAGAACACAACTGAAACTCACTTCTAAATATTTAGATAGTACCAGAATTAGGATAATAATGTACTTCTCAAGAAACAACAGTGAAAGCGACAGAAGTTCCTTTTGGAGAAACAGAACAACAGACCTAAGTTTCAAATCCCGGTGGAGTAGGACATAAATCAGGTAGAAAGATACAGTTTCCGAGAGCCAATTCTCGATTAGAAAGGGGATGTGGGTTCTGGGAGGCATGCGCTTAATTCTGACTTATGCACACCACATCGTTTTCCATAGAACTGGACAAATCACCCTGTGAAAAAGGTTAATCAAATGGGTAGCGTGACTTAGGATAACATGCCTTGGATGGCTGACCGATTCGATTCATATCTGCTGGTGAGATCCATAATGTCTCAATTCTTAATTATCTAGTCTTTGGTGCATTAAAAAAATGGCCAATAAAATGTCAGCCAAGAAACACACTGTTCATTCCTTTCAGGTTTATTTTAAACCTATTGCACTTAGGCTAGAGCTAAATCAATTTTTCATGAATATCTACCCCAGTAGATTGCACCTCAAGCCAGTACAGATCCCCCAGAGAATTTTAAAAAAGAGATTTATCAAGTAACAAGTAACACCTCAGGAAAAAGAAACAGGGTTTTTAATTGCTTCGTGCGCTCCATAATTGAAGGCAGGCACCTTCTTGAGGCACTGGCTGCCAGGAGGAGTGAGACTCCAGTTGGCCCTGCCTAATTAATCCTGTGATACAAACCTTCTGGCTTCAATTTTCACATTTCTGTCTCTTTTTAGAGGTGATAATAAAACTAAAAATTTATGTTGGTTACTGTATGACTATAACTGTGCCAGCGGAACACAAATAAAACCATATGGGCTAAGGAGACCTTGTCTCCACATTTCTGGTTTTTCCGTAGTAGGAGGCAGAGGGGCAAGCTCCGTGCTGACAAGAAAAGGTAGGCAGAATGCAGTAGCAGGGCGGAAGTGCAGGTCAACTCCTCCTTGGGAGTTTGCTCGCTTAAGATGACTCATGGAGGCATATGCCATTTTTATTGACAAGAAAAAGTTCTCAAAATAGAATTGTACACTCTGAAAGCTCAACGGCTCAGTGACTACAAATCATAAAGCTGCACTAGAGCTTTTAATGAAAGACAAATTGGGCAGCTCGGCCTTTAAAAAAGCTGTCAGAGCAACAAGTATAAGGTCTTTTATCTTAATAGCTTACATATTAAAACTGGTAGAAGACATCCTTCAAAACATTGTGATGCCAGCAATGTCCAGAGTCGAGCTGCGATGCAGAATGCATCCCACATTACGAATTGGCTCCAGGGTTGACACAGATCAAAATTATTTTGCTTTTTATGGAGAACCTGGATTCCTAATGTGATATTATTGTTAAAAGCCCTGTGGAATGATACTTATATAAAGAGGCCATGGCACTGAAGATGTGCAATCAATAATACATCGTACCAGGGAAAAATCTAGAAGCACAACAGTATAGGGATTTGTCCTTATATTAATTATGAGACATGATGTTTATTTTTTAAAACGTCCCATGAAAATACTAAAACCACTCTATCCTCTGAGGTTTTTTTTTCCTGCTAGTATTTAGTCTTCCATCTTGAAATACCAACAGCATGTTATTTTCAGAGACTGGAGTAAAAACTTAAAAGGTACATTGTATCGTGCCATTCATGTGTACATCATACATTTTTAAAAAGAAATTTCCAAATATTTTAGGACTTTAATTACTTTCATGTGCTTAAATTTATGTCACTTTCTTTAAATCAATCCTTTTTAAATCTGTTTATTTTAAATATAATTTCCACTCTTTCTGCTGAATTTTTAAAAATATGAGAGCCATCTGGTGGTCAACAATTATATTTTCCTTAAAAACAATTTTTGTGTCTTGGAAAATACAGTGTTGTTCTGTTTTTAAATTTGGTAATTTTTTTTCCAATAGAAGCACTTTAATAGAGATACTAATTCTCCATCCCCATACGTCTAAATGGATTCTCAATATGAAACCAACTTTTCAAATACTGTTTTCATTGAACCTGCCACTATTTGTTATAAAGATCAGATAGACTATTTTTTCTACATATTTCACTTATTTACAAAGAAGTGCCAAAAATTATGCAAGGAGGTGTAAAAAATACAAAGATGTTGCTAAAAGCATTATAATATGTAAGTTTTAATACTTCTTAAAAGTGATTTTTATAGAATATGTCTCAGAAAAATGAAGCTTTGGGAACTAGGTTTAGGATTCCATGAAGATATGCAGACATGGAATAAAATCTTGAAAGATTCAAATGTAAAAATTATAGAGGTTCAAAGTTTGGCCAATGATAAGGAAAACATCGAAACAAAGCTGACATTGATGGAAGTGGTTGAAATTCTACATGCCTGGCTCATACATATTTCAAATAAGCTGTTCGCCTTATAAACTATTTTACTGAACGTATACACACATGTACATATTATATATATGTATATATATATATACACACACACACACACGTTAAAAATGAAGCCTATTGTGAATATACTATTACATGACATTTTCACTCTGATCTCTATCTCATGATTAAACTATAGAGTTGTTTCTGTTGTTCTTCGTAGACTTGGTTAATTGTTTTTACTATTAGTTAACACATATTGAATATTTACTATATGGCAAGTTCTTAACTAAAGGCTTTTTAAAATGATCTCCTTGAATACGTGTAATATACTACTTCACAAGTACTATTATTCTCCCACTGAACTAAGGAGGCATATGAGGCTCAGAGAAATAACGAAATTGTACTAAGAGTGAATGGCCTTGGTTTCACCTCAATTCTACACTTTTATTTATTATTCAAAATCACAGTTACACATCCTAATTTTTCATAGTTTCACCATTTTTTTCAAAAACGTAACTCTGTCCTCAGCTTTGGTAACAGGTAAGGCACCAACCTTATAAACTTCATCTTTTATTTATCTACCAAGTGATGTGGGAAATGAATTAATACAAAGAACTCAAAGAATGTCTAGGCAATTGTCTGCTACCATTTTAGCCACCAGGTACTCTTTCTTCATCCTCTCCTGGAACAAACTCTTTCCCTTCCATTCAGGCTCACCTGTCTCCCAGACCCATCTCTGGAGTTTGGGGGAGGGTGCTAACCCTGGTACTCTGAGGATTAGACTTGTAATCCAGGCATGACTACAGTGACACATCCAGGAGAGAGCAGGGCACCCAAACCAGAACAGGCAGAGCCCTTCCCCCGGGGTGTTCTTACCTTCGGTCTGGGAATATGGATAAGAACTCGTATCTATCAGATCCCTAAATTTAGAAGATATAAGCATGAAGCTGCACTTCAGTCCCAGACCCCTTGTCATCTCCCCTACACACTCTCCAGTACGTGAAAGAACAGAACAGAATGAGGTGAACGCACAAAGAAATACATGAAATAAGGAAAAACAGAAAGCCCAGCAAAGATAGCCTGCCTATCTGTGCCTAAAAACCCCAAAGCAGCGTCATTCTTACATAAGTTCCTTTAGAGGTTGTGCTACCCCCAAAATCCTTCCAATAAATGTGTGGTCACTGTTGAGTTTTGTTTTTGTTGTTTTTGTTTTGTTATTTGTTTAGGCTTGAGCTAGTGTGAGTTGGATTTTTGTCACTTCAACACAAGAAGCCATTAGAGTTATAATCACAAAATATTAGGTTCCGTATGGCAGAAAACAGGAATAACCACTGTTTAGCCAATAGTGTCTTCTGAGTGTGTTTTAAAATAAACAATTTCCCTAGGAAAAGAGCCAATGTGCCTGCATATGGCAGGGAAGTGTGACACAAAGCACCAGACTGGTTGCAGCAAACACAGGAAGGAGCCAGTTTCCGAAAGCTCAACAGTTTTAATCCCCACCAGCATGTAATTTTTGTTTTTATCTCACCCTTATATGTGAAAACCAGATTCAAAATTTACACACTTAAGGAAATATACACACACCCCTTCCTGATTTTGACTGTGTTCAGGCCAGGAAGTAATTCTTTGAACTCTATCCTCATAATCTATTGTTAAATGGCAGATATTGTGGAAGGAAGAGTGCACATTTCAATGAAATCAGAACAAATTTAATTGGGACTAGAGAAACAAGATAATATAAACCAAAAAATCTTATGCTTTCGAATTGGACCATTCTAGCTTACCATCCCAGCTTTGCCACTTTATTGGTTATGAAAGTCGGTGAGGCTCTGAATGTCCATTCTTTTTCTAACTTATTTGATTCAAATTCAATTAGTTAACATATAGCATATCATTAGTTTCAAATGTAGAGTTCAGTTAATCATCTGTTCCCTCTAACACCTAGTGCTCATTACATCACGTGCCTTCCTTAATGCCCATCACCCAATTACCCCATCCCCTACCCACCTCCAACAACCCTCAGTTTGTTTCAAGTTAAGTGTCTCTTATGGTTTGTCTCCCTGATTTCATCTTACTTTATTTTTTCTTCCCTTCCCCTATGATTCCGTTTTCTTAAATTCCACATATGACTGAAGCCATATGATGATTAGCTTTTGACTAATGATTTTGATGATTGACTTATTTCATTTAGCATAATACCTTCCAGTTCTAAGCGTGTCATTGAACATGGTAAGATTTCATAATTTTGATGACTGAGTAATATTCCACTGTATATGTATACCACATCTTCCCTATCCACTCATCTGTCAATGGACATCTGGGCTCTTTCTATAGTTTGGCTGTTGTGGACACTGCAACTATGAACATTGGGGTGAAGGTACCCCTCCAGATTACAACATTTGTATCCTTTGGGTAAATATCTAGTGGTGCAATTGCCAGGTCATAAAGTAGCTCTTTTTAACTTCTTGGGGAACCTCCATACTGTTTCCAGAGTGGCTATACCAGTTTGCATTCCCAAAAACAGTGTAAAAGGGTTCCCCTTTCTCTACATCCTCTCCAACACTTGTTGTTTCCTGTCCTGTTACTTTTGGCCATTCTAACTGGTGTAAGGTGGTATCTCGATGTGGTTTTGATTTGTATTTCCCTGATACCAAATGATATGGAGCATTTTTTCACAAGTCTTTTGGCCATTTGTATGTCTTCTTTGGAGAAATGTCTGTTCATGTCTTCTGCCCATTTCTTGACTGGCTTATTTGTTTTTTGGATGTTTGGTTTGATAAGTTCTTTATAGATCTTGGAATGTTGAAAAAGAAAACCAAAGCTGGTGGCATCACAATACCTGACTTCAAAGTATATTACAAAGCTGTGATCATTAAGACAGTATGGTACTGGCACAAAAACAAACACATAGATGAATACAATAGAACAGAGAACACCGAAATGGACTCTCCATTCTATGGTCAACTGATCTTTGACAAAGCAGGAAAAAATATCCAATGGAAAAAAAACCAGTCTCTTCAATAAATGGTGCAGGGAAAATTAGACAACCACAAGCAAAAGAAACTGGACCATTATTTTACACCATACAGAAAGATAAAATGGATGAAAGATCTAAATGTGAGACAGGAATCCATCAAAACCCTAGAGGAGAACACGGGCAGAAACCTTTGTGACCTCAGCTGCAATTTCTTGCTAGACAAGTCACCAAAGGGAAGGGAAACAAGAGTAAAAGTGAACTATTGGCACTTCATCAAGATTAAAAGCTTTTGCACAGCATAGGAAAGGGTGGACAGAACAAAATGATAATGGACAGAATGGGAGAAGATATTTGCAAATGCCTTATCAGATAAAGGGCTAGTATCCAAGATCTATAAAGAACTTATCGAACTCCATTTTCTTTTCAATACAAGAGGGGAATACAAAAGTCAATTTTAAGAATGGAGATAATCTATTAAAAGAACCTAAAAAGAAAAAAAGAAAAGACTCTAAAAGAGATGGTCAGTAAATGGCAGGTGTTGCCGTGGCTACAGACATTTTTAAGGTCAGTATTAAGTCTGCATATAGTTTCGTTAACCAAAGCAATGAAAACATATGGCAAAGAAAAAAAAAAGTTTGATTTCGTATTAGCAAATTTTTCTGAGTATTCATTATAAGCTTCTTGTAAAGGTACTAACAATCAAAACTAATAGTTGGAAAATATAGTGAAGTTTAACAGTATTGCCATTATTGCAAACACATAAATATTCTATTGTGATTTTATTTTTTTCCGGGGAATTTTATTTAAACTAAGATATTTCTCGAAATAGTCCATTTGTCTTGTTTTCTAAAATATGGTGAAAAGAATTTCACTGTCTCACAGTCTAGCCCCCTGATAGTCATTCATGAAGCACACAATTACATAATCTCTACTCATTGTTATGTATACGTTCAGACAAAAGTACCACATGAAAATATTTAATCTGAGACAGACTTATCTTAAACAGAACAAAGCCAAGTTTGAAAGCAATGCCCATTATGCAAGATAAAAGAGGTCAGTGGTTCTCTAACTTTTTAAGCTTATTACTGTCACTGGGAAACTTGCAAAAGTACTGGTACCTGTACCTCGCTACCCATCCACCTGCTAGATTATCATTCAGTTGCCTGGGGTATGGCCTTGGCTTTGGAAATGTTTTAAAGACCACCTGATGATTCTAGTGGGCAGCAAGTTTAGGCACCTCTGTGCTAGTCTTCTCACCGTGCCTCTGATCACTGTTTAAGCAGTCCCTAGCTGTTTCATTTATTTTTCTCTAAGTCCAAAACATCTAGCAGAGAAAATTTTATTTTGTAAAACAAAACAAAAAAACCCTTTTCAATCATTTAATCAAATTAATGTGTGTCATTATTCACCACACTCTGGTAGGGTTGAAAGAAGAAGAGCAAGTACAGGACATAGTGTAGGTCTTCAAATTTTTAAAATGTAGTTCACATGATAGAACAAATCCACATAAAGATATTGCAATTCTGAATGTCTAGTCAGGAATAATAGTCCTGAAAGGACTTCATCATTTGAGGACAGTGCAAATATTTTTAAAATGCAAGTGAACCACAAAACTGTAGCCTTCCTAAAGGAATTCTCAGGTGATTTTTTTAATATGCGCCAAATTTACCTTTGGCAAACGTTACTGAAGTTTTGTTAACATGGAGACTGATAGCTAGAAACTGCTCGACAGATTTTCATTCACACGGGAGCTCCGCATATACAGCCTTTTTCTGACTCACAACAATACTCTGTCTCTTCCTTGAATCCACCACCTAGTCCCACTGGTGTGGGCGTGCCACTTGTTTATGCTGAGACTCTGGCGGCTGGGAGCCACAGACTTGTCCTCAGTACCCATATTCTTCATTATCGTACAAAGAATGGAGGGAAGGCCCTCATGTGTACAGAGTTCTTTGCTGTTTCTGAAAAATCCCCAACCAAACCACAGCTTGGCATTACCAGATTTTCAAGTTTTACATGCCAAGATTGCAATCTCTACCTCGGGCTCATGATGAGGACTAAAAATGATAATGCACAAAGAAAGCACTTAACGCTGTGCCTACAAACTAGCAACTACTCAGGAAATGTGTTTTCAAAACCCAGACAATACCCAATTTCATTGTCTTGATATCTTAGTGTTGATTCTAAGTGTTCATAAAAAAATTCCTTGAGGTCCGTTGTAAGCAAAGCACTATTTCACTTTATTTAAATTACTGCCAACTATTCCCAAGCTGACTGATTTTTTTTTTAATTTAGGATATGTTGTCCTTAAAGTTCAGTCTTTCAAAAATGAGTAGTTGTAGATTCCTAAGTGGCAGCCTTCGGAGAGCCAAAGCTATTCTTATCTGAAGCAGGTTGCGACAGATGCATAAATAATTGGGAGCAGAGTTAACAGTGTACTTCTGTGCTTTTAAGTCTTCCCTCTTTTCCCAGCAAAGACAGAAGAAACCAAAGTCATAGAACATCTGAACTCTGTCCAAACTTCAGTTGTATTTTAAAATTTCAGGTTAGCATGTATAATATATTAATGCTATACAACTTTTATTGTGTTCACTTTAAAATTTATATTAAGTAGATTGCTACATTATGGTAATGTACTAAATTACCTAAAGCAAAGTAATACAATGATTAACTGACTATAAACATTGGTTTATGGTCAGATTATGAAGTATTACAATGATTAACATTATGCATTTTCATAACAGCAGAAAATTGCAGGATGAAATATCTGTGGATTGACTCAGTGCCATTAGGAATAATAAAACAGTGGTATAACTCAGTCTCAAGTTACATCTTGAGAGTAAACTTTGTTTTAAATCTCCGCCCTAAGTGGTTGAGAAATTCATTAATTTAAAATGCCCAATGCTTGCCAGACACAAGGTAGAGAATGCAAGTATTCATTCTAATTGATGATAGTAAGCAAAACGGGGCTTAACTAACAGTTTTTAAGTCTTTTTAATACTTTGCTGTTGAACCAGATCCATTTTATTTATTATGCTCTTTCAATGATTAATTAAAACTGATACACGCAAGAGTTAGATGTTAACTTCTTTCAAAAATAGATTTGAGATGGGTTACAATCTTAAAAAAATACATTTCAGATTGAGAGAAGGTTAGCTCATTTGCTCTATAACCGAAGTGAATAGACCAATTCTTTGTGAGAAGGAGACAACCCAGAGAAATATAGATCTGAAGAAGTCATGGATTTAGATTGTTCTTCAGAGGCATAGGGTTGGAATGCAGAGTCTGGAAAAACCATAAAATGGCTAATGCTAGAAAACGCTATAGCTATAGCAGTATTGTCTGGGCTTGAGTTCTCATGTAGCTACCTAATTGCTGAACATCTTAAGCAAATTACCTTAATTTCATCATCCATAAGATGGGCATATCTCTCAGCTGTTGAATGGATTAAATAAAAATTGTGAAGTGACTGGCTTGTAAGAGTCAATAAATGAGTTACTTTCTATTTATTAATTTCATTAAAATTATTACTAGTTGATTATAACTAGTTGATTATTATTACATTCTAATGATAGGATCTAGTCCCAATAGGAAAAAGTGAATAAAGCAAAATTGGGAAGGGCCATTTAAGAACACTGGCCAGAAAAAACATATATATGAACACTGGCCAGGGAAAATGCTACGAGCTGCATTACATCCTAAAATACACGTGTTGATCATTTTGTATTCAGATTTATCACAATATCTCTCTACTCCTGGGAGATGTAGAAGGATTCAAGTCTTTCCTAAAACTAAACTTCCATCATGGATACTACTTCAATGGATAAACCATCAGATTGTGGTTCCTTATGTTTCTGTGTACCTTTTCCTAGATGAGCAATTTTCACACATCTAATAATATTTTCTACAATTCTAGCTCCCAACACAGTTATAGGCTTATAATAGATGCTCAGTGAAGATAGCCTACATTAACAAGTGAATAAATGCCTAAGAAAAAATGGAAATTTTTCAAATTAATGAAAGTTGTCCATATTAATGTTTTAAATAGACATATGAATGCAAAGTTAATTTTCTCAACTTCCATCAGGATTCATATATCCGTGTAGCTGCTCATTCGCAGACTTCACTCCTTCTTTCTAGTATGTAACATATTAAAATCAAGCTCTAACTCGACAGTTCAATTCCCCTTTTTCCATGTCATGTTTCTTAGAAAGTAGCTATCAAGAGTGATATTAGACTTTCAACATGGCCATTGTAACAACATTCTAGAAAATAAAGTCAAACTTATTGGTTCTCACTGCCTGCAAGAATAGGTCAATGCAATGCTTTTGGGGTTGGATGGGTGGTGTGACAGGCAAAATGACACCAAAGCCATTTTTTTGTCCAGAGAAAAAAGACTGTAATATTCCTTGATTACAATGAAGCTACATAGAAAGGGCTTACAGTCTTTAAGCTTCATTTCTCTCTACATGGTATCCGGCTGCCTCTTGCTGAACTTAATTTTGTTTCATTTTTCTCACCCTTAAAAAACTCCAAAGAACAATTTTTTACATCATCAGTATATACAGTAATTGCTAATGTAAAACTCTCTCAAAATGCCATTTGTAGCCCATTTTTTTGATGGTCTGCAATGAGGTAAGTACAGAAATGGTAATCACTCACACACTTTCAATGAGCAAGGTGAATAGTCTCAGTGACTCCTTCCTTTCTCTGTTTGTTCTTATTATATTCCTGGAAATGCGATATTACGCCTACTGAATCTAATAATAAAAAATAATAATAAATGGAGGCTTACATTTTATATGTGTTTTTTATAGTTCATTTTCCTAATAATTTATCCTTATTTCATTTAATAAGGCTATCAGTCTGTGACAGGTAACAAAAAGAAAAAGAAACCAGTCCTCCACTGCATAGAGTTTGAGAAGCACTGCCCCTATTACATGTTTTCTTGAAGAGGAAGAGGAAGAAGAAGGAGGAGAAGGAGAAAAACCACTTTTCTTAACTTGTTAAATAGTTGGCAATACTCTGTATCTTCTCGTGGTGCTGCATTCCATTTGTTATTTGTGTGGTCACAAATTAAGTATTACTTCAATAAACCATAAAGTTATCAAAACTGAGTTTAACAACAACAACAAAATCTGACCACATCATTTCCTGCTTAAAATGCTTTAGTGGCTTCTCCTTAACAAAATCTTTAATGCTTTTGAAGGCTTAAAAGACTCTAAGATCTGCCTCTAGCCCACTCTTTTAGCTTGATCTCCTCTACAGCCCTCATTCTCTTCTCTTTGCTACAGACCACACGCATCTGCTCTCATTTTCAGGCCTCAGAGTGTAAGCTTACTCTCTGCATGCAACCTTCTCTTTCTCTCTGTCTTCATACACATCTACAAATACACATGCGTACCCACTAATATTGCCAACTCCTACTCTTTCATTAGGGGTCAAATTACAGGGAAACTTCTCCGGAGCCCTTGGCCTCATGCTGTTAATTCTTTCTATCTGCTTTTCCTACAATTTTCTCCATACATAAAATGTTTTTAATAGCCTTATCTTTCAGTGGATCATAGCCCTGTAAGAACAGGAACTGCTTTCTAAGTTTTTGTATTCACAGAACCTAGCTTAGTATCTGACACACTGTGGGTTCTCAGTGTTTATGAAATGAATTAGTGCATAAATATGATGCATTAACTGGTGACTTACAAATCCTCATAAATTCATCTTTTACTTCATATATTTATAGCTCTATATTTTCTATTTTTCTGCAATACCCCCATAGCATTTTGAAGCCATTATAATTACATCGCTAATTTACAGAAAGAATACTATAAACTCCAGCCTTTTTTATATTATTATTACTTAGATCTCTCTACGGCAAAGGTGATTTACAAAAAAGTTAGCTGTTGAAAAATTCAGTTTATCATTTCTGGCAGTTTATTTGTCCAACTTCTCAAGAATATTTAAAAGTCTGATCATTTCTTTGATGTGGTACAAAAACTTATGAAGGCAAACATTAACTTAGGAGGAAGAGGAGGATAAAAACTTTTGAATTCAGTTCAATTTGTTCTTATTTTGAAATTAGACTCTCTAAAACTTCACTATTTCAGATTAATTTACACTAACTTCAACTGTAGTTCAATCGTGAATAATATTTTGTTTGGTCTGTTAACACCTAAATTAGGTACTATTAATTTAAAAACATTGATTTCTGGGGAACCGGGGTGGCTCAGTCTGTTCAGCATCTAAATCTTGGTTTCGGGTGCCTGGGTGGCTCAGTGGGTTAAAGCCTCTGCCTTCGGCTCAGGTCATGATCTCAGGGTCCTGGGATGGAGCCCCGCATCTGGCTCTCTGCTCAGCAGGGAGCCTGCTTCCTCCTCTCTCTCTGCCTGCCTCTCTGCCTACTTGTGATCTTATCTCTCTCTGTGTGTCAAATAAATAAATAAAATCTTTAAAAAAAAATCTTGGTTTCAAAATAAGTCATTATTTCATGGGTTGTGGGATGGAGTCCCCTGTCCAGCTCTGGCTCAGTGGGGAGTCTGCTTGACACTCTGCTTCTGCCACTACCCCCACTCACATGCTTCTGCTCTCTTTCTAAAATAAACAAATAAATCTTTAAGAAACCAAACAACAACAACAACCCACTGACTTCTTGCCTACCCACCAGGAGACAAACAGAAGGATAAGGACTTTAGCATAGACTTATTACTTACTGTAGGAAGTAACTCAGAAGAGTCTATTCCTATTATTTCTGATAACCTGAGTCTTCGAATAATTAAGTGATCTGCATTAAATTAAGTAGCTCAACTCTGGTAAAGCCAAAATTAAAACCCAACATGACAGACTCCATACCTAGTACCATTTTAAGTGCTCTTATCATCATCACTAACATTTTGTAAAAATGTGTATGATTTCTCCCAACCAGCTCTTTTAAGATTATAAAAATCTAAAACAACTGCCCTTAAAAGCTGCAATCTAAAACATTTTGTACAACCATGAAAGCAATCAGAAACCACATAAAAGCAAAACAAAGAAAAAGCTAGTTCGTAGGGTGATTTTTAGTGCAAAATAAGAACAAATGAGTGACTGAGTCATGAATCATAGCTGGCTTAATGGGAAGAGAGCAATAGTTCATCTCGCTCCCAAGGCAGGGGAGTCATCTTGATGGCCATGGAAATGGGCAAAAGTATTTCTGTACAATCTGAATTTAAACATATTTTAAATAATTTTCAAAGCAGAAAAAATCTCGCAATCTGTGTATTGCTCCCAAGTGCAATAACCTATCAAATGTGAAACAGAAATGGAATAACTTCAGTTACCTTGCTTTCCTACGTGACCATATTTGTCTTTGTGCCAGATTTATCAACCCCATTCACTCTTCCACTCACGTATGAAGGAAGAAAAAGGAACCTGTAGGAAATGTGCTTCCCTGTGAAACGGAGGCCACTTCCAAAGAAAGACTAGGTCTTGTCCACAAATCATCATCACAGTTATATAACATGACTCAAGTTACATAATCTAAGGATGCTAAAAGTTTAGTTGCTCGGACCTTATTGTAAATGTGACTACTTATACAATCATTTCAGCCAGGACTGTTTTCTCTTGCACAGCACAAAATGTGGCCAGCACGAGCACCAGTGTTTGTACTGACCACAAGCGAGATCAGATAGGAGAGTCTAATTGGCCACAAACATAAGTTAAAATATACAGCCTCCAGTTTTTTACATTACACAGAAGAAAACCTCATAATACATCTATAGAAACCTTAATTTATTGATTACAGGAGAGTCTCTTAAGCATCTGTCAATTTTGTTACATGTGATCATAGAAATAAATAACCTTTAGTTTTCAAAATAAAAACAATGGTTTTAAAACACAAAAAGACACCCTTCAAACAACTAGCTAGACACTTAGCTTGGTTTTTTTTTTCTCTCACTACATAGCTTTACCTCCATAAGAATAAAGAATCCTCTTTTAAGAAAACCTTATGATATATAACAGGCAACCAGAAGTATCAACTGAGTTATGTTGTAATAAGGCAGATTGGCTGTTGGAAAATGTACAAATGTTCTTCAGAATAGTATTCACTTGAAATGGGTTTTGATTGTTGCTTTCATCATTGGTTTAGAAGTGATGGAGGAAATCTTATCCACTGTATAAGCTGAGTGTGGAAAACTGTATTAAGCGATCTGAGAAGCCTAAGTACATAACATTAAGTCTCTAGAAATGCCTTGTACATACAACTGAAATGGAAGAAAACAGAAATTCTCAGGCTTGCATAAATATATTTCTACTTTTCAATTTATAAGAGCAATTACTGCTGAGGGGGGAAGGATATTTCATAGGGATTAATGACCAACTGAAGGTAATGACTCCTGCCCTCATGTTAGGCTATCAACTCTCTTCAGAGATGAAACCTAATCAATCTGTCATTATTGAGATGTTATATAGGTACTTCAAAAAAAAAAAACTATCTCATTTGATGCCAATAAACTCCTGAAGATAAAGGAACACGATCCTCTTCAGCAAGACCACTCTGATTGACTGTGTCCCAAAAACCTGCAGAGAAATTTAACAACCTGACTGTAAAGCTAAAATACTTGCCTATAGCCACATTCACATTAAGTCAGTGATTGTATAACCTTAAGAAGCCACAACTTCTCTATGGCTGTGAGGGTTCTTTGTAACATGAGGTAACAATTGCTTTCACATACTCAGTAAACATTATTTTGGGAGACAATTAAGCACCCAGCACTGTCTTAGAGGCTAGAAATAAACTGTGATTAAGACAAAGTCCCCATCTTCAAGGGTTATTCAGTCCACTGGGCAAGGAAGTCAAGTAAGAAAGGAACTTCAAACCAGAGTTTAAAACTCTGTAATGAGTAGGAGAGGCATATATCTCAGTTTTAGAATAGGCATAAAAAGGTGACTGGTCCATTGGAAAGGACCTTGACATAGAATATAATTAGCTAAAATGTTGATCGCCCAAATAGGGGTGATAATACCTCCAAATGCCTGGAGATGATTCAAGATGATTCAAACCAGTACAAGCTGTCCCGTTTGACTAACTAATTCAGGGCCCAGGTGATGAGATATGAGGCTAGACAACTAAGGGGAGACTAGAACACAAAGGTCCCTCATAAGCAACATTAAGATCTTACCCCCAAATGCAATGGAAAATTCACGTGTGGGTTTTGAGTGGCATGATCCTACTTCAGAAAGGTAACTTTAGCAGGAGGGAATGGAGGATCAGGGTGGAGCTCAGCCTCAGTGGAGTTGAATGGAAAACCACTCCTGCAACACAGGCAAGGGATGATAGTGGCAGGGAAAAGAGAGGCACAGTGATATTTTCAAGGAATAAGGACAAAGTAGGACCGAAAATTGACTGAATATTTAAGAATAGGAGAAGAGGTAGCATTCTCTAATGTGAAAAGGAAAATCAGACTCATAAGGGTATGTGGGATTTTCACCACGAGATTAGTGAAGGTTGAGGGTAGGACATCCATGGAGAGATGTCTCCTAGACAGGCAAACATGAAGGCTTTGTCCAGAGGAAAGAGAGCCGGGACAGAAATAAAGACTTAGTAAGTATCAGCATATGGTTATGTGGATTAAAACATTCAAAGTGGATCAAACTGCCTAAGGGGTATAGTGAGAGCAGACAAAAAGAGAGGTGCTGAGGAGTCAGGTAAGTATTTGAAATCACTTGGGTGATAGGAAGTGATAGAAAATACATGAAGAAACGGGCAAAGAAGTAAGTATATGAGGCAGGAAAACATTAAGGAGTCTGTGTTGTCATAAAAGCTCTGGTGAAATTTGTTTATTTTATTCCCAGTATCTACACCATCCTCTTACTGGAAAGTTACCTTAATTTGGGTAAACTCTTCATTCCATTCTCAGCCTTGTTCTTCAAACTTCCTAGGATCCAGCGGGTGAATGTATAAAATAAGCAGAACTTATCAGACTATCCTATTTCTACCTAAAATGATAGATTCAAGGATGCGCACACACCTCAAGTCAAGTCAGTATCAATACAACTGAAATGTAAGATTTGGAGTTACTTGGGGAATAGATTCTTCTGTTGAATGGGTCTAGTGATTCTGTGAGGCTAAACCATGTAACCTTTCTCCACAGAGTCTGAGAAGGGAACCAATCCAAAGGTAGTCAAGGTATGGGGGTCCTACCGACACCCCTTGAACTCAGGAGACAGTTACAATTTGAAGTTTAGTCTCCCCATCTTCCTACCAAGAGTCTCTGTCTGAAATAGTCCCATGTTTTCTCATCTTTTGACTCTTAAATCTACCAGGACAAACGCTGCAGGCTAACTTATTTTTATTACTTTAAATATGTTCTTTTGACTGTAAAAGAAATATAAAATCATGGGGAAATAGAATATTGAAGAAATTACAACAAAGAGCATTAAATTAAGCACTAATCCTACTATTCAAGGACATTAACTGTTAAAATTCTGATATGAAATAGGATTTTAAAAATGTATTTAACTAAATTAAAGTTCTGCCAAAAACAGAAATAGACCATAAGGAAAGGTGTTAAAATGTCAGTTTAGGCTATTTTGAATGGCAAGACTGTGAATGAATTTTCTTCATTTCCCTGAGTGAACTCGTCATCTTCGCATATTACCTCAATATAAAGGAATTTCAGATTTTTTTTCCTTCCCAATTTACTATAGCTAAGCTTTCCCTATCTGAGATTACAGGGATCCAGAAATGAGACAATCAGCCTCTGTCATTCTCCCTTCTCCCCAAGGAGGCACAAACTCTATGACTGAAATCATAAGGACTTTAAAAAGAGGTTCGTGTCATAAAAATAAAATATACTTTATATGTACAAGGTATACAACTGATCAGTTTTATGCCATTACCAGGTAGGCATGTGGGGTTTGGAAATAACCAACAACAATTAAGGATAATTCTAGATTGTGTGTNCTGTGAGGAAATTTTTTTTCAAAATAATTGTTAACTATTTTTTTAGATGTTTAAAAAAGTATTCATTTGAGAGAGAGAGATTACAAGTAGGCAGAGAGGCAGGCAGAGAGAGAGGAGAGAGGAGGAAGCAGGCTCCCTGCTGAGCAGAGAGCCCGATGTGGGCCTCGATCCCAGGACCCTGGGATCATGACCTGAGCCGAAGGCAGCGGCTTTAACCCACTGAGCCACCCAGGCGCCCTAGATTGTGTGTTTTTAAAAGTTGAATTAAACTAGTTACTGTGTAGAAATTTATCAAAATTTGCATGGTAGTATACAGACATAGCCATGTCATCTTAAAATTATACTGGATCAAAAGTTTATAGCTCTGGGTTTAACCTGTCAATCTAACACCAACCAACTCGAGCAAAAAGTTTTGTCCACCAATTATAAAGTAAGGAGGATTTGGGTTTGTTTATCTTGTTGTCAACATCAGAGGGAAAAGAACCTGATTTTTTGCAGTGAGTTCACTCTGTTTCAAACATTCAGTATTTCTAATGATGGGGCGCCTGGGTGGCTCAGTCAGTTAAGTGTCTGCCTTTGGTTCAGGTCATGATCCCAGGGTCCTGGAATCAAGCCCTGCATTGGGCTCTTTGCTAAACAGGGAGTCTGCCTGTCCCTCTGCCCCTCCCCCCAGCTCATGCTTGTGTGCTTTTTCTCTTACTCTCTCTCTCTCTGAAATAAGTAAAAAATCCTCAAAAATATATATATTTCTAATGAGAGATTTTTTTTACAAATTACATTCTATTAAAAAAATTCATAGAAAATTACATTGAAACAAAGCCTTATCTTCTTTTCCAAGTAAGAAGTTGAACTGCCAAGCAGTGGCATCGTATTTTACATATAACCCTCCATGCAGTTGTGTGGAACTAAATGAAATGACATTTGAGCAATAAATATCAAATGCTTTCTCCTCTGATAACCCACATCTTAATATAGATTCAGTGTGTACCATACCTTTGAAAATCCAAGTGAGATTTAAGATGACACCCAGATAT
Source organism: Ailurus styani (assembly GCA_002007465.1). NCBI lineage: Eukaryota > Metazoa > Chordata > Mammalia > Carnivora > Ailuridae > Ailurus > Ailurus styani. The sequence continues at coordinate 492,058 of LNAC01000758.1, forward strand.
TTTAATTCCATGATATAAATTAAGGGCTTCAGCAAATATTCTAATGTTACCTTTCTCCTTACAACAATTCTTTCAATAGTTGATGAGTCCTAACCAGTGCTGATATTAAAATCATGCTCCAGAGAAACATAATTTTAACCTGTCAAGTGGTTCAGATCCTTTCCATGATAGAGTAAGAATTAATTTTATTTAGGGCAATAAAATCTACTGCATAAACCAAAATTCTGTAGAAATTGTAAGAGATTCACTCCTTAACTCTTGAGTCAGTCCTTAGCATAAACCCTTAGCAAAAAAGATCTGTATTACCTTCCTTTCTGTCTATTCCAGTCCCTACCAACAATCCAGAGTTATGCTTTCCACCAGGTAGGTATCTCAGTATTTTCTCTTGTTAATGGCTGTGCTTGTCTCAACAAACAAAATAAAACATGTGAGAGTTTTGCTTTGCTTTTGAGTGAACAGGTGACTAACAATGATTGACTATTTTCAGCATATATATTATGATTGCTAAAGTCCCCGATAAAGAGTAAAGAATTCACAGTAGGTCTCTTTTCACTGTGGATTAGTGCATTTCCAAAAGAGGGCTCTCTACTGCTTTAGATATAGCTTTGTTGTCTCAAGTGGGTTATTGGGGTCTTGCTTCTGCTTTGTTTTGGCCAGGGGAGGGGAAGTAAAAAGAGGGATCCTGGGAAGGTAGGAGAAACATCTTATTTTCAGGATCTCTTACTTCTTTAAAGCCTCTGTGTATTCCGGTAAATCAGGACTCAAATCATGCTGGTAAGGGTGGGCAGAGGGAGGGAAGTGGGAGTGAGTAGGCCCTTCTACATTATCATAGTTATTCCATACCCTTCTCTGGAATCAGACTCCTGTTTGAATTTAGGGAGCAATGAAAAAGCAGTCATGCCCCAATCTCAGCCCTAGCCAAATGCCTTACACTTTTCTGTTAAAGAAATGCTCATTTCTTAAGCCAAAATTCCAGCCCCTGTCTGTGTCTAGGCTAGAAAGGCTCTTCATTTACCCAAATGTTTAGATGAAGTGAAGAGAAAGCAGCCTAGAGTCCTGACTTCTCACTTACCCTCCACCCTAACCCCTAAAGCACCTCTTGAAATTTCTGGGCTGTATGAAGCACAGAGTGAAAACCACTGGTCTTCAGTGGTCAGGGACGTTCTACATCCCAAATCCTTGGATTCTCTATAACCTAAGACTATCAGATTCTTTGGGTAATGTTATATCCCTTCTTAGTCATTTAGTATTTTAATACCGTCCATGATATTCAAATACATGAGGGGTTACATTATGAATCATATCTCCAAAACATTCACCATGATTTGGGAACAATTGTAAAGTAAGTAGATTGTGACACTGGATCTCTAATCCACCAAAAATGCCAAAACTCTGGTTACCTTTCAAGGGATGGAGTAAAAGATTATGATACATTAAGATAATAGATGAATATAAGTAAATAGCAGAAAAAAAGACATTTAAAGGTATGTTTCTGTTCAATATGCTGAAAAATTTACATTTTCTGTTTTATAAGGATCAAGAAGACCTCCACCAATATATTATGGTGCATCTGATACCTAGGTCAAGCACTGGACGGAAACTTTAATACTATAACTGGACCCCACATATCTGCTTGGAGTTCACACTGCCCTCTGGCTGCCAATTTAAGTTAAATCCCTTCAGAAATAGATACACAGTTCTTCACAAAGAACCACCTTCAGCTTAGGAACTGAAATTTTTGATCATATTCCCTGAGACTTGCTCATCTGGGTCAGGAAGTCAATATTGTCTTCCTACTCTCTTCACAGCACAGCACTGCTAAAGGGCCTCGTCCCACTTGTAAGCATTCGATACTTCCAATGAGAAGAAATGTTTTTTTAAAAATCACATTTTGTACGAATAAAAATAAACAAACTTCATAGAAAAATCACAATGAGACAAATTCTTTCACCAGCATCTCTGGCTTTCACATGTTTTTGCATAATGAAAGGGCTAATATAACATAACAAATCCTAAACTGTTTTCACAAGGAGTGGAAAAAAGATGTGTAAAAGTATGCTCTGTCTTGCTTCCTTCTGTTCACAATGTATCTAAATAAAACAAATGGTGTTCTTGCTCTTTCTGTCTGTTTCCCAATCTGTTTGGATAGTAGCCACCATTCCGCAGCCAACCATAATATCTGACACTTCCTGACATCATGAAAGCCACCATCTGTCTATCACCAAAACCCTGTACTTTTTAAAGACTACTTGGCTTGATCCTTAATGAAGCTTCACGTTGAATGCACAGATCAGTTTAGAAGGGATACAGGGCATAATTGACACAAGGAATCTGTATAAAATCACGTTTTCATTAGATTCCGTCTGAAAACACAAAGTGAAATATTAAGGCCCCTCTGCAGGCAGAAAAAGCTCGGTTTAGTTTCAATTGTGTTTCATTTCCGATTTGCCTGTGAAAGTTTAGACAGGGTTGGACACCAAGAATAAACCTCAACTAAAACCTAAGCCTTAAATCCAATATTTTCAGTCTTGTAAAATTAAACAGTTAGACATGACTTTGCAGTGTGTATATTTGAACTATGGAAAAAGAAAAAGAAAGCCATCAGTTATTTTCCCAGGCTTGAGAAAATCATGCCATTTAAAATTGAATCAACTTCTTCTTTAACACCTGAGCGATTATCCAGGAAACAAAAGAAGGCTCTGTGTGTCTTCACTTGTAAATGTCACAGGTGAACACAAACAACTGAGTGCTGGACATGAAGTCACTCTTTGTTTTATTCAACTATTGTACCTCTCTATGTGCAACGAAGGAGTATTTAACAAGGGAGACTGAGGAAGAATATTTTCCTAGGTGATATTTAAGTTCGTACAGCACAAGTACCACTTTCCAGGAAGACAGAATAAGTTCCATATACATATTTCATCACCGCACTGCCACAGCTGTGATTATATGGTATATCCCCCAATCTCCTTCCTCCCCCCCCCCTTTTTCTCAGTATTAGTCCTGTGGTTCCTTTAACAGTCTCATAAATCCAAGTTTTGTGAAGTCACACAGCTTCCTCTAGCAGTCAAAAACTACTAATGGACATACAAGCTCTCATAGACTGCATTTACCTACGTGTATGTATAGATGCAAATACACAGCAAGAGACAGAAAGAAATTGTGTTTGTGTGTATGCGTATAATTATAATTTACATATACACACACACACACACACACACACATGTAAGTGTATTAGTCTGGAACAGGCTAAATTTGAATCTTAAACTGGAAAAACTACGGATGGCCTTCTACAGGAGAGTTCTTGTAGGTTCTAAAGTTGATGTGTCCAAAAATATCTTGGTAAAACAAGTGCTTATTCTGCAATAGGTATGAGATCCAGCAATACCTACTTACTTCACTGAACTCTGTTCTGGGCACTGTTACTAAACTATTTTGATAAAGAGAAGATTTAGATACATTGTGAACAGAAGGCTAGGGACAGTAACCAACTTGCCCAAGACCCCACAGCTAAGAACTTCTGGATCCCAGAGTCAAACCAAAGTGGTCTGATTCAAACTCTGTGCTCTTTCCAACGACCATCCTACCTTACCTCTTAGTTAGGCTGTGTACCATGATACATTCAATTATGACATTATAGACTTGGAGAGTAGATGCCAGAATATCTTCATCCAACTGAAGACAGCCTACAAAATCATTGTCATGGCAGTCTCAATACTTACTTTTGCAAGGATAATCGTGCTTTGGAAAGACAAGTGACCCCATGCCAGTTTATCAGTCTTAAAAGAAGAAATCTCATTGCATTTTACCCCACGTTGTCCTTATAGGAAGAGCCCTGAATTCATTACAAAGCAGCCTCGTTGCTATTCTCTGCCTGTCCAACTCTTAATCAATATTTTCAGATGGAAAGTGACAAAGGAATTATCCACTTGAAATAATAGTGAGGGAGGCAGAACGATTCACTTGAGTAGATAGTCTGTCATAACACCAGACTGTTACTCCATTCTTACAGGTACTTAAAAATCAACAGATGTATGAGGGAGCTGTGCTCAACATGGTAACTGTGCTCCTTCCCAACCTGCCATGGAAATAGCTGTAGAATTTTTTTCCCCCCTGGGAACACTCAGAATAAAACATTGATCTTCATATTACTGGGTCTTTCTCTTTTTGTTCCTCACCTTACCTACCAAAATACTTCACCTTGTGTTGATATATGAAGAAAACAAGCTTTTAGTCCTTGTACTGTGTGTGTGTGTGTGTGTGTGATCTGAATACTATGGTGGTTGGTGCTGAGATTCTCAATGGACATTAAATTTTAACCTTAAACTTAATAATCTTTAATTCCTTCGTATTTGTTACATACAAATGCATATTCATCTCATGTCACACTTTCATCTACTAGGGAATTAAGGTTCTTGTTTCCCAACCTGGAGATAGGGCATTGTACTTTCTAGAATAGGAACAATACATGAGGAAAAAAATGAAAGCAGATTGTTTAAATAAAGAGTGACTAAATTATTCAGACCAGCTGTTTGGATTTGGGGGGAAAAAAAAACACTTCTCCATGTTGATTAAAACCTAATTTTTTTGTGCTCTAGTCAAAGAGCAGGGCTAAACGGAGTCACCACCAAAGAGCCCTTGTCTGCTGCAAATGGCTGGTCCAGCCTGAAAAGCTGTATAGCCTCCTCACTGGGTCTTCATCTTTAGGATAAAGATTTTTTTTTTTTAGAAAAACAGCTTTTTTATAATGATGCACATTTTTACTTTTGAAGGATGCCACGTGCGAATGAAAATATATATTTGCTATTTTTAAAGGATGGAAAAGTTCCAGGGCCTACAATACATACATCTTCTAACAACAACAGCAACAACAAAAATGAGATGAAAAGTGATAGTGTTTTTTCGTTATCCCTCCATCTGCTAAAGGCTCTTTATGTCGGAAATCAGTAAATTTAAAAAGCCTTTTCCTCTCAATACAAAGGCTATATTGCCCTTACTCTTTAAACCCTAATGCTTTTTTTAATATAGATTTACTATGTTTTGGTTCATATTAATGATGGCCTATATATAGAAGAATTTTAGAGATTCTCACTTTTATGTGTAATGCCATAAACTTGATTTTTTAAATGTTACAGTAATGAATGATTCCTAAATAAAATCTTTTGTGATTATAAAATGAAAGCAATTACCACTCAACACTAAACTTTTCTAGATTTTTCATTATACATGCAATTTTCACTTTATAAATTTCAAAACTTATAGAGTAGAATTATTTTTTACCTTATTGATGAAAATGATATCAAATTGATAATGTAGAAATCGTTTTTGCTTCTGCAGTATCTTTTTGGTGGTATCAAAGTAACTCAAAAGTTAAAATAAAAACCTTGACTGTCCACAGAGACACCCTGGAAGGAACATTGTACCTAATATTCCTGTTTGGAGGAAGCAACTGGAATAAAACATCTGTCATTTCCCCATCAGACTTGGTTCTTTTTTACTGAGTTGTTGCACAACGCCATTTACTGGGTATGCAGACTATTTGAACAGCGCCTGCAGTGTAAGTGATGGCTAGAGAGAGGAAGAAAGGGAGGGAAAAAGCATTCATAATTTATAAATAATATTCAACATAAACAGCCCCAAAGATATTTGCAGAAATATCTCGAGTATAAGGAGATGTGTTGCAAGCAGTAGGTCTCTAATTAGTTATGCAAATTTAACAAATTAAGTGAATAAAAAACAGCTTTCGTTAGCTGTGTTTGTAATATGACCCATAGCTTTAAGAAAATAATTTTTAGACCTCTATATTTCTTAATCCCAAGTAAATTGAAATACAGTTATTTTGTAGCAAAATATAGATGCTGCTGACACTGCCTTCATGAACCTAAACAAACATAACGACATTAAAGGCAAAAAGTAAAAAAGTACAAGACACTGAGGATATTTAAATTACTACTGCCACTGGACTCAATTAGGTAGAAATAATTGGCCTTCTTAAGAAGATTTGGACCATTATTAGAGTATTAACTGACAAGGGAAATACATAAAGTATATTAAGTGAAAACACAGTGATTTTTACTTATTTTAAAAAGAACATACACTGAAAAAGCAAAGACTAGAAGAATCTAAACTAAAATCTTAATAGCTATTATTTATGGATGGAGAATCAACGGAAAATTTTGTATGTTTTTATTCTTTCCAAACCCCTACACATGCATCCGCATTTATATACACACACATGTATATACATATATGTATACATATAAACATATAACTTTTGTAATCAAGATATTTTCGTTGAAAAAGAGGGCCTTTATCATACTATATATATATATTGCTAAAGTCAAGCAATGTCAAATTATTTTCTCCAAATTATTGTCCTTTTCCTTCATGATTAACTTCAGGGGAAATTACTTCCTTGGCAAATTAGTTTTCTTACATTCTCTGAGCTTCTGTAACACTGACTCTTCAGTTTCTACCAAGAAAAGCATGACATACAGATACAAGTCAGTCCCCATTAGTTTGCTTGGTTTATAACTCTCATTATAAATTTCACTGTGATAAAAATGACTTATTTCCCTTTCTCTGAGTGATGTATTTCTGTTATTTGAAAGGCAGTAATATGAGAATATTGTGCTATTGGGAAAAACCCCAAATATGTCATGATAAAGATTCCCACCTTTTAAAATTAAAAAGTAGTTCTTCCTTATATAAAGGTAGTATTTGCATATTGTTGGGCAGTTAGAAAATATACTTAACCAGAAGAATATGTCCCATAGAGAAAAAGAAGGTTCCACAGACTCTCCATCCATAAATAAGTTACTAATATTTTAATTGGTATTGTTTTAGTTTATATTTTTATTATGTTATGTTAGTCACCATGCAGTATATCGTTAGTTTTTGGTGTAGTGTTCCATGATTGTTTGTGTATAACACCCAGTGCTCTATGCAATACATGCTTCTTTAATACCCATCACTAGGCCAACCCATCCCCCCACCTCCCTCCCCTCTAAAACCCTCTGTTTTCTGTAGTCCATAGTCTCTCATGGTTCATCTCCCCCTCTGATTCACCCTCTTCATTTTTCCCTTCCTTCTCATTATTTCCTCCACGTTATTCCTTATGATCCACAAATAAGTGAAACCATTTGATAATTGTCTTTCTCTGCTTGACTTATTTCACTTAGCATAATCTCCTCCAGTTCTATCCATGTTGATATAAAAGTTGGATATTCATCCTTTCTGATGGCTGAGTACTATTCCATTGTATATATGGACCCTATCATCTTTATCCATTTGTCTGTTGAAGGGCATCTTGGCTCTTTCCACAGTTTGGTGATTGTGGACACTGCTCCTATGAACATTGGGTTACATATGGCCCATCTTTTCACTACCTTTGTATCTTTGGGGTAAATACCCAGTAGTACAATTGCCAGGTCATAGGTTAACTCTATTTTTAACTTTTTGAGGAAACTCCATACTGTTTTCCAAAGTGGCTACACCAGCTTGCATTCCCACCAACAGTGTAAGGGGGTTCCCCTTTCTCCACAACCTTTCCAACATTTGTTGTTTCTTGCCTTCTCAATGCTTGCTATTCTAACTGGTGTAAAGTGGCATCTCAATGTGGTTTTGATTTGAATTTCCCTGATGGCTAATGATTTTGAACATTTTTTCATGTCTCTGTTAGCCATTCATATGTCTTCTTTAAAGAAGTTCCATTTATAATAGAGCCAAAAACCATAAGATACCTTGGAATAAACCTAACCAAAACTGTAAAGGATCTATGCTCTAGAAACTACAGAACACTTCTGAAAGAAATTGAAGACACAAAAAGATGGAAAAACATTCCATGCTCATGAATAAGAATAAACATTATTAAAATGTCTAAGCTGCCCAGAGCAATCTATACTTTGAACAGCATCCCAATCAAAATACCAATGGCATTTTTAAAAGTGCTAGAACAAACAAGCCTAAAATTTGTATGAAACCAGAAGAGATCCTGAATTGCCAAGGAAATGTTGAAAATGAAAAACAAAGTTGGGGGCATCATGTTGCCTGATTTCAAGCTGTATTACAAAGCTGTGGTCACCATGACGGCATGGTACTGATGCAACAACAGACACATAGATCAGTGGAACAGAGAGCCCAGATACGGACCATCAACTCTATGGTCAACTAATCTTCAACAAAGCAGGGAAGAATATCCAATGGAAAAAAGACTTTCTCTTCAACAAGTGGTGTTGGAAAAATTAGATAGCTATATATAGAAGAATGAAACTCAACCATTCTCTTACACCACATACAAAGATAAACTCTAAATGGATTAAAGAACTCACTGTGAGACAGGAATCCATCAAAATCCGAGAGGAGAACATAGGCAATAACCTCTTGGACATGGGCCACAGCAACTTCTTTCAAGACACATCTCCGAAGGCAAGGGAAACACAATCAAAAATGGAACTTCTAGGACTTCAAGATAAAAGGCTTCTGCACAACAAAGGAAACAGTCAACAAAACAGAGAGGCACCCCACAGAATGGGAGAAGATATTTGCACATGACACTACAGATAAAGGTCTGGTATCCAAGAGCTATAAAGAACCTCTCAAACGCCACTCCCAAAAAAACAAATAATCAAGTCAAAAAAATGGGCAGAAGACATGTTTTAGTCTTTATCTTAAAGAATTTACAGGAAAAAAACGAGATCCTTCATAGGATTATTCCTGATAAAATGTAAATCACACTTACACTTATTTTCATACTATCTACTTGACTCCCTGAATCCAAAACAAAGCAAAACAAAACAAAACCTGTTAGTTTCTTAGTGACTTGTATTTACTGTGCTCAATAACTTTATCCCCTAATGAAGCTGTTGCATATTTTAATGATTCAAAAGAAAATTTAAGTCGTAGAGCGTTTATCAGTAATTCTTGTTATTTTTTTTAATTCAGTTAGTCAACATATGGTCTATCATTAGTTTTTGATGTTATGTTTAATGATTCATTAGTTGCGTATAATACACAGTGCTCATTCTTGTTATTTCTACTATTTTTCCTACTGAAGAGTCCACCTTCACAAATCTTAGCATTCTATCTAAGCCTTAAGTCTTATGCTGACAAGACTTACCACCCTCAAAAAAACCTTCCTTTTAGTATGTCCTAGCCACCTAGGATACCTTTCTGGCCAGCGAGCATCTTCCATCAGGTAAACACAGTGGTGATGTCAGTGCATAAGTTTCCAATTTCTTCTCTAGTTCCCCAATTCATTTCATCCTTTCTTATCTCACAACCACAGTCTATTTGCCCAGAGAGTGACTGTCTAATTACTACTCGTAAAATTAAGTTTGTGACGTTGGTTTTCTTCTTTTCTTTTTCCACAGCCAAAGTGACTGTTAAGTTCACTTTCCATGGTTTTACAGGGAAGTAACTACATCTTTATTTCTGAATTTAGATCACACAAAGCCAGCATGGTTTTCTTAGACCCACAGTAGTTTCTTTCACTGTTGTTTGAATGTTCTTTATCCAGTGTCTTATGTAATTAACAGAAGGAGAAGAACATTTCCAAAGGCATTAAGTTTTTAGTCTGTCCTAAAATAAGGAAAATTGAATGGTACAGCAGCCCAATTATTCTTTGACACTTCTTTTCTGAGCCTATGGAATTTGAAGTTTTTTTGGTTTTTGTTTTTTGGGGTTTTTTTGTTTTTTTACAAATTTTTCTTTTTTTTTTTTTTTTAAAGATTTTATTTATTTATTTCACAGAGGGAGAGAGATCACAAGGAGGCAGAGAGGCAGGCAGAGAGAGAGAGAGGGGGAAGCAGGCTCCCCGCTGAGCAGGGAGCCCGATGCGGGCCTCGATCCCAGGACCCTGAGATCATGACCTGAGCCGAAGGCAGAGGCTTTAACCCACTGAGCCACCCAGGCGCCCTACAAATTTTTCAATTAACTTCCCAACTGTCTTAGCAATGAATTTCTAAGCCTAACTACCTATCTTTTCCAAGGAACTATATTAAAAATCCCTTATTATGTTAAGCTGAATAACTTATCAACCTTTTTTCACTACCAAAAAAAAAACTATGATTAATATAATTATGACAATGACTTTTTTTTAAAACTTTATTTATATATTTGACAGAGACACAGCGAGAGAGGGAAGACAAGGAGGGGGAGTGGGAGAGAGAAAACCAGGCTTCCCGCCAAGCAGAGAGCCTGATGCAGGGCTCGATCCCAGGATCATGATCTGAGCCGAAGACAGAGGCTTAATGACTGAGCCACCCAGGTGCCCTGACGATGGTACACACGCTGTGGTTTTATAATTACAGGATATTAATTACAACTTCTAGTATATCTTAGTTCTGAATTACTTACTATAGGAACTAGCATACAAAGTTAAAGTGATCAAGAATTTAACTAAAAGGTGGTCAAAGATAAAATACACAAATATATAAGTGAGCATATAGAACATGTCATTTTTTTTTAATACCCTTCTTCAAGTAGATTGGATATCGATGATTTTCAATACATTTTTATGTAACAGGTGTTTGTGTTTTCAGTATATGGCCATTCATCTTAAGGACATTACATAAATTCTGGTGCTAATCAAATTGCTGCATCTTGCAAGACATATACCAAAACCATAGGTGTTTTATTACTTGATTTAATCTATTTAAGTGATGAATCTCAAAAAGGAACTTACTCTCCAAATTTTCCGTCTCCCAGCTCTTTTTCCTCATCTAATATGGCTTCGTTTTACAAATCAAAACAATTGCAATGTGGACATCTGCATGCAGACACTCTCATTTGCAAGAAACTACATTTACAAAAACAAAACACCAGGAAATGTGAGAGAAAGGGGCTGCCACCCAGAATCCTGTCGCTAAGCAACAACGGGATGTCTTCTCTTCAGTAACCAAATTATCCAGACATCCCCTGTGGGTTCCAGGGCTCTATGGGATTTCCATCATTTGACTTAAACTTGAGCCATTTCTGAGCTTTTTCCCCTCAGGCAATCAACACTATGCTGGTCAAGTTTATGAGGATAGGGACTTCCATCTCAAAATTGTTCACAACAGTCCTCTTAGATTTATTACTTTCTCACATACCATCTTTTGGAATACTTGGTAGAAGTGATAACGACAGCACAAATAACACATACAAGTACCTATGAAAGTGAGCAACTTCAATGAATGAGGATTGTTTATATACAAGTTAATGTTTGTTCGTTTCCAATGAATTTTTTTCCACATGCAAATTTCTCAATGTCAAAGATTTTTAGACCTAAAATTACATATTAGTGGTAGCATTGCCTGTAATGGTCCACCAATGACACTATACTCTAGAGGAACACACCCTAAGCTAAACTCCCTTTTTTTTTTTAAATTCTGGAAAATACCTTTAGAAATGTATACATATGCCAGACACCTAGGACTTCTGGAACCTGACAAAACACTCTTTTTTTTTAATAGGAATGATGCCATCTTAACAGATGGGTGTTAGTGTAGGCATGCCAGGGAATCAAAATGTACATCACGTTCCACTACAAGGGGGCAGAATCTCATCCAGAAATGCCCGTCTGTGCCACTGGCTAAAGGAATATTCTGTTTCAACTCCACCTCCAAGCCAGAGCACTTAAAACAGTAAGTTCTAAAGCCATAAAACAATTTTGTTGTTGGGTTTTTGGTGAGGTTTTTTTGTTTTGTCTTGGGGGTTTTTTGTGTTTTTGTTTTTGGGGGGTTTTTTTGGTTTAGGTTTTTTATTTGTTTGTTTGTTTTTTGTTCTTGATTCTTGGCTTTTGGATTTAAGAATTCACGATCCCCTGGGAAAACTAGGACAGGAGCCACTACAATGAAATTTTAAGCATCAAAAATGCTATTATGGCCCACTTTATTTTTTTGACCAAATGGCTTACCTAAATAGGAAAATCATGTTGTGGAAGTCAGCATATAATTTTTATTAAATAGGACTTGAGAGATTCTTTCTGCCTTAATGATTTTGCAGGTATTTTTCCCCCTTCTTGGAAACTAGAAACTCATTTTACATTGGGAATAAGGAGTTTCAGTAGAATTGTCCTCCCTACTAAGCAGGATTTTATCAACAGTGATAATTGAACATACTGCACAGAATTTATCCATGCACTCAAGGACATTCACCAACTGTAGTATTAAAGAGGTTATTCACATACTCTCTGGCTTTAACTACAATGTGACAGATATTGCCTAAAAGATTGGAAATTAGGAGCCTCTGTATTTTAGGTTCCTTTCCCCCTTAGATTTAAGACTTCTTCACACCTACCAAAGCAATCTTTCATTGATCTCACAGTAAATCATTCATGGTGATGGGTTCTAATTCTGATCATGCTGCTGAAGCTCAATATTTTGATCTTGGGTGATAATGGACACTTGGAGGAGAACACCAATTTCAGAGATAATTGTTTTAATTAGACCTGAAAAATTTCATCTTAAAATTTGTACTGCTCAAATTTGTATTTGCCTCTGAGTCAAATTATGCCATTTAAAAGTAAATCCAATTTCACTAGGTGTGAAAAAGAAACTATTTTATCTAAATTATTTTAAGAGGTTATTAACATATTTTCTTATCATTGTTAATAAGACCCTTTTAAAAGTTTTTATTTAAGCATTTAGAGTAAAAAGTAAGTTAAAGCTTTTTAGACTTGTGGGGTCGCAGAATACTAATCAGCACTGTAATTTTATATCACCACCCCTCATATACAGCCTTATATGTGACCTTCATTTGTGTTTTTACTTACATTTTTATTGTTACTATTACTAATGAGGAAAAATAATCTTTATTATAAACATAGCATCAAAGTGTAGATAAAACAAATTTATCACCTTACAGTAAGTAAAATAGTGCTTTACCTATTGAAATAATTTTAACTAAATATAGTTGGTACCGGTTTTAATACTATCTGTATGAGTTTAAGGGAAAATGAAATTGATATTAAGACTCATGGAGACCTCTGGTTTTTAAACTCAGAGCCAACACAATGACTGTTGGTAAAACTCCTAAAACTAATACCTCTCCCATCAACCAATCAGTTATCAAATACATTGCAGGACTTAGACAAGCAACATATTAGTTAAGTTATATAAACCATACAAAGGCATAATTCTTCTTTTTGACATACAAATACCCAACTAAATTTCTTTCACAACATGAACCATAAGATCACGTGGTGGTTAATAGCTACAAAACGAGACATAATTTTTGCATCTTTTTCCAAATACATTACTCGGTTTGGTAAATTACTGTGAAAAAAAAAAAAGTGCAGCTGTTGCAAACACAAAGTTACCTCCCATTGGCTATGAGAATTATCTAAATGTTACTTGCTTTCATTTGCGCTTCTCATTTGCAAATGTGCCAAGTTGACTAGCCTTTCTATTAAAATAAAGACTACCTTAGCCAAAGAAGAAATTGGACAGATTCTCAGCTATGTCTGCAAACATGCAGAGGAAAAATACACTAATGGAAGCAGCGTGATTCTTCATTATGGACCCCTCCAGGTCTTGAAAATCATCCAAGGAGCTATCTCATCAAAAGTTGAAAATCTTCCAAGGATCCCTTCACACACACCCTTTTTAAGTGGTGAGTTTCGATCAAAGATTGTCTCCACTGAAAGGGTTGAGAGGAGCTTCTAGAATGATTTCCATTTTCTGAATCTCATCCAACTCCTAACCAAGCACTGATAGAGAGTTCGATATATCTCATTCCATTTTGAAGGATGGAATACTTCCAAGGAAGAATCATCACCATGATTCCAAGGACATGTCTTGCCTATGGTTTGGTGGTAGAAATTGTCCAGTGGATTCTCTATTTCCTTCTAAATATGTATGTTTCTTCAGCCCTAAGGAATTAAAGTAGTCCAAGGTCTCTTTCAGTCAAAAATATCCTCATACCTATGCATACATTATAAATGTATCCTCTTTTTACTACGGAAATAATTTCAGCTAGGATCCTTGAAGGTGTGAACAAGTTTTTCCACTGAAAAGTAATCTCCAAACACATTGTTTTTATTTAAGATATTATATATTTATTTGACAGAGAGAGAGATATTATAAGTAGGTGGAGGGAGAGGAGGAAGCAGACTCACTGCCGAGCAGAAACCCCGACGCAGGGCTCGATCCCAGAACCCTGAGATTGTGACCTGAGCCAAAGGCAGAGGCTTTAACCCACTGAGCCACCCAGGCACCCCCACACTGTTTTTATATTGAAGTAGATTTAAGTTTCAAGTAGGCTAAAGCATTTTTAAATACATGATAAAGAAAATTATATAGTGTTTATTCATAGATAAGTCATTATCAATAGCCTATCATCTTTATACCTTATTTTTTAAGTTTTTACCTACTTCTTCCTATTCTAAATGAAATTAATCAAAAAATACAACACCAGAGTAAGAAGTTAAGCTTCAGGTAGTATTTCGAGATGGTATCTCCTTTCATGGGTCCTGAGATTATCAAGATAGAAATCAGGCTTCGTTTGGACCCAAAAGTCCTGTGAAAATGAGGTCAGAATACATGAGCTCAAGGATAAAGTAAAGCCATCAATGTTCTTTCAAGGTCATTTCCAGAAATACACTGTCTTTTTGATTTGATTGCCTTCTGTTGGCAATGATTTGGCCTTTGGTTTCTTCCTACCACAGTGGTACTTTAAATTTGCCCAAGTTCCTTCTGGCCCTACCTCTTCCTATGTAAATGTGTTCAGGTCTTAAGTTTTCAACAGGCTTTCACAGTTAATTAAAAATGAGGCAATTTTGTATGAGGGGATATTTGGAAGCTGACCATATTTGCAATTGCAAAGAAAAAAAAATCAAACAAATGCAACATCCTAAAGTATAAAGTATTGAGTGAATAAAGTATATTCTTAAGATATAACACCTGTTATTATTTCAGATGTAAATATCATTATTATATACATTTCAGGTATATAACATAGAAATTTGGTATTTGTGTATATTGTGGAATTCTGACCGTGACAAGTCCAGTCAACATCGATTACCACAATTAAAAATTTTTTCTTGTGATGAGATCCTTTAAAAACTACTCTTACCAACTTTCAAATACACAATATAATTTTATTATCTGTCATCACCACACCATACATTACATCCCAAATCTCATTTATTTTATAGCTGGAAGTTTGTGCCTTTAGACTACCTTCACCCATTTTGCCCACCCCCCCAAAATTATTAAATTTAATCAAAATGGTTTCATAAAAACTTTTTTCATTAAAATTCAGGAAATTATTGTCAAATATATTATTACATTTAATGTGGCTTAATTCACATCTCTGGCAGGTAAAGTCTATTATTTAAGGGTTCTCTTTCACCTTCCAGGGTTATTGTCCTAACATGGCTACGTCTATGTCCTTGCTTTCATGAATGTATTATTTATGATCGTAATCACACTGCATACATACTGTTTATAGCTCTTCCTACTTAATATATTATCAAAAGCATTTTGCATTTAGCTCTTTTTACAATGCAAGTTTGTAATGACTTCATTGTAGGTCATTAAATGAATGGCTATGGGAAATTAAAAAATTTCTCTTCCTTTTCAACATTTAGCTTGTTTCTAGTTGTTCACTTTCAGTAACATATTTGTAACTGGTTTGTTCCTTGCTCATTTTTTAAAATAAACTTTGGGAATGATTTTACATTTATAAAAAAGTTGCAAAAATAGTACAGAAAGCTCCTCTTTACCCCTCATCACAACCTTTAGTTTCTCCTTGTTTTATTATATTACACTGCCATGTTTCATCTATCAAAGCTAAGAAACCAGCACTGGTACATTACCACCACCACTTTTTTTTTTTTTAAGAGAGAGAGGAGTGGGGATGGCACAGGGAGAGAGGAGAATCTGAAGAAATCTCCATGCCTAGCACAAACCCCATGTGGGGCTCTATCCCAGGACCCTAAGATCACAACCTGAGCCAAAATCAACAGACACTTAACCAACTGAGCCACAGGCGCCCCTGGGACATTACTAATGATTACAGACTTTATTGTGATTTTTTTCTTGGTTTCTCCTATTAATTGGTTTAATGATACTGGGCACTGATATATAAGAAAAAAGTAAGTAAAGGATACTGAAAGACCAGAAAATGGTTCAATGTGTTATGGTATTGGTTTTGTTATATACCATGAAATCTATTATCACCTTTAATTTTTAAGGCCAACTATTTCTTCAGAATACTGAAAAGAAACTGATATACTAATTAAACATTATAAATATAAACAGGTATCTTCCTGTGTAAATTAAAACATTTAAAATGTGACCAGGGAGAATTTATTTTAACAAAATGTGTGTATTTTGGTCTAGGTTTATGCGGATAGTCCATCTTTACTGAACTCTAATTTTTGCTCAACTCTCCCTTTCAAGTGCTGCAAAGGGAAATGAAATGTACCCCAAATAGTTGACCCTCCCTTCAGAAGCTTACAAATCCAAAAGTTAAAAATATAGCAAATTCATAAACTGAGTGTGTAAGCATTATGGCAATGGAGAGCCTAGAAATGATCACAGAAATTTTCCTGACACATAAACAGGGTACTGAAAAGAAAAATACAAACTAACAGAGATGTAGGCAACATATCTTGCAGGGGAAAAAAATTTTTTTTTCCCCAAATTTCCAGCACCTTTTGGGCTTAGGACCATAGTTAATAATAATTGCAAGTGTTATTGAGTGCTTACTCTGTGCCAAGGACTGCTGGGCAAGTTATTCAATCCCCAAACAGGGGGAAGCATATAGCTCCCTCAAGACAGATAATTCAGACTCCCCAGTGAACTGTAGGTCTCAATATATACTTCTGAATCTGAATGAAAACACTTTTTTCATGGATCTCAGAAAGATAGATGTTAGTTATTGTCAAACCTATCGAGCTCTTCACTCTGTTACAGGCACACTTTGATACCCTGTACATGAATTTAGTTATTTAATCTTAATTATCCTATGAAGATCTATTAGCTCTATTTAAAGTTGAAGGAACAGTCACCCAAAGTCACATAATACATCCAAGGTTGTTCAAGTAGAAATTAGAGGAGTCTATATTCAAACCCTGGTTGCCTTGAGCCAAGCCCATGATTGCCCACTACCAATTGGGGAGGATAAACTGGGAGGTGTGTGTGTTGGGGAGAGAGTGGGGTTCTAATGGGGAAAGAACAGAAACTAAAAATTAAGAAGTTTATTGACTGACATGAAATAGATGTAAGTAGTAAACTGTAGAAGTGAGAGTCAATTGTATACCAATTTATATCCCACTTTCTATTTTTTTTAAGATTTTATTTATTTGACACAGAGAGAGATCAGATCACAAGTAGGCAGAGAGGCAGGCAGAGAGAGAGGAGGAAGCAGGCTCCCTGCTGAGCAGAGAGCCCGATGCGGGCCTCGATCCCAGGACCCTGAGATCATGACCTGAGCCAAAGGCAGAGGCTTTAACCCACTGAGCCACCCAGGCGCCCCCATATCCCACTTTCTATTATAATGTCAAAACCAACAGGGAAACAGGCTACACTGATGACACATGGCATTAGGCTTAAAGTTATATGGGTTCTCCGTTTCATCTAAATCTTCCCTTGATTTCACCTGTTTTCCTTAATAAAAGAAGAACACCATTTTTACTGGCGCCCAAACAATGTAACAACTGCAGACATTACTTTGGCTGACCTTACATCTTCTCATTTCAACTGTTCTGCAGATCTTTCCTTTTGTTTTTAATGTGTCTTCTACACTATTTTGAAAATCCTCAAAATATCCACGTTTTGAAATTGGCCCATTTGGTCATAACCCAATTAGTCATTCCCAACATTGGGGAAGATTTCATTATTTACTCTTTCCGTGCCTAATACAGTGCTAGACACTCCACTGGATCCATGAAGCAGGTCATTACAAGCATAATCCTATCATTTGCCCAGGATGAGCATAGCCTTCCCAACCCAGGGCAATTCACAGCTGGATGGTATTTTCTCATGATTCAAAAAATGAGCAAAACTTTACTACCACACTCAATATCAAGGCACTCTTTTCCTGTTCCTCCCCTGCCTTCTCTCCCTCCCCCCTTAACACATTAATTTGATGTGACTTTAAATCATGTTTAATGTATTTCTTAGAGGTGTATTTAAAAATTTATATTAAAATACTTATAAAATTTATATTAAATATAAACTTTTTATAATATCTAAAGTTCAAATTCTGCCCACTTATTCTCTTTGTTTCTCACTGTTCAAAAAAGTAGATTTTTATCATTATTAAGGTTTACCTTCATTAAGTAGGTAATATATGTTTTACAGGTAATAATATAATTCTCACAGCAATCCTTTAAGTAACTACTATTATTATCCCATTCCACAGACTGTGACAAAAACTGAGGCACTAAGGTAAAGTAATTCATCCAAGATTATACATCGCTTACCTTATGGTGCCAGGATTCATTACTGACATTTTGGCTCCTGAACTCGTGTAAACACATCCTTGTCCTTTTACTCAATGTATAATACAAAGAAGTCCCTCGATGAATACATTGATCATTAAAGTAATATACGAAGAATTATGAAACATTACACATATATGCAGAGTTAAAAAAATAAAACTTTTGAAAATTAACAGGGAATATTTCAACTAGTTTTGATTCAAAGCCAAAGTTCTATGTTCCCAATTACCCAACTGTTTATGCTAATCTAACATCCCTGTAAAGTTGCTCCCACAGGTACACCATCAAAGGTGTTATCCAAATACTTGAATGGGTACATAATGTTTTCAATGTTTACTTAAGTATTTCATTCCATAATTACCATCCTCCCTGTTAATATTTCACCTTTAGTGTTCTTTATAGGGGCACATTTATTGCCTGAGCTCTTCTGGAGCTGGTTAGAAAAAATATATAGTGCATGTAAATTAAAGTGGCTTCCAACATGCATATTGCTTCAAAAGTATCTAATGCCATATATGCTGATGTGAAATACCTGGGATTTATGGACATTTATTCTGTTTAGGTTTAGGTAACTGCAGTCCTATATGTGGTCTTTTTATTGTCAATAGATAAGGTAAAACTAAAATACAGAAAAATCAGTTTACTATTGACAACATGGTTAAAAGAGTGAATAAATATGATCTGTGGTATTTTCTAATAAAATCAACCAAGCAATTATAAGTACAAGAATGACAATAATGTTCCAAACATTTGCAGTTAACAAAATAACCCACCATTATTGAAAAAAGTAAAAAAGAAAAAATTCTCTTACATCTTCAATATTTGTGATGGCTACTCAATTACTAAACAAAAATTTTTAAGTAATTCAGGCCTACCTAAAAGCTATTTGCTCTTGGTCTTCAGTTTTGTTTTGCTTCTCCATTTTATAATAATCTAGACACAGGCAGTAGGCAATGGTAAAAGATTTTAACAGGCAAAAAGAATTGCCAGAGTTGAACTAATTAGAACAGAGGAGTTGGGCTGATTTCCATAGCAGTTCTCTGGAGTCAGGACTTGTACCAAATCGATTATCTAAAATAGAAGTCTTTCAAACACTCCTGCTAGTGGTAGTGTAAGGACATAGCTTTGATAAACCTTTGAAATGATATTCTTGGCTTTGAAAATATGCAGTTGCAACAAGTTGGGCAAGTTACCAAATTTGTTAAATCCTCAGGGTTTTTTTTTTAATTGTTTTAATGTTGTCATCTATAAACTGGTAATTGCAAAATTGAAATGCAAAATTGAAATATCATACATGTTAAGCACCTAGCATCTATCTTGAAAACTAGAAAGCATGTCTATTCCACCTTTATTATTCTCTTTTCCCACTCTTTTCCCCAACTCTTCCCTTCCCCCTCCACCTCCAGAAGAGTAACAAAAATCACAGGCTAATACACGGGATGCTGCCTTATTCCCCGTGGCACAGTCCAACCCTGGCAGTTGTGCCTTATCAACAGAAGTTATGCAATTTTTATCTCTTCCAATTAGCTATCTAAATAGCCAGATGTTTTATTTGACATTACCACTGGAGAGATCAAATGAAAACAATAAATGTAACCCAAACTCATGGCCTAGAGAACTTCAAGCAACTTTCAATTAGCAAGGTTAACAATTGGAAACTAACACTAACTTTAAAAAAAACATGTAACTAAGGGTGGCTGGGTGACTCACTCTGCCTTCAGCTTGGGTCATGATCCCGGGGTCCTGGGATGGAGTCCCATATTGGGCACCCTGCTCAGTGGGGAGTCTTCTCCTCCCTCTCCCCCTGCCCCTCCCTTGGCTTGTGCTCTTACTCACCCTCTCTCAAATAAATAAAATCTTAAAAAAAAAATACATGTAACTACTGAATACTACTTGACATTCCTGTTTTTATTTTTATTTATTTATTTTATTCTTTGCCCCAGGGGTACAGGTCTGTGAATCATCCAGCTTACATCTTTCAGAGCATTTACCAAAGCACAAACTCTCCCCAATGTCCATAACCCATCCACCCTATCCCTACCCTTCCACCCCCCAGTAACCCTCAGTTTGTTTTGTGAGATTAGGAGTCTCTTATGGTTTGCCTGACATTCCTGTTTTTAAAAGGAATCTTTCCCTATCTATTCACTTTAGCTTCAAATTTCACTATCAACAACAATATTCTTACAGATAACCTTGAAAAAGAAAAAAAAGCTACAGTATCTATTTACTTAGAGAAGTTAAATGGTGCATATAAACATCTCTATTACACAGTACAAAACAGTGACTGACGTTAGCCCATAAATTATCTTTGTCATTCACTTTGACTGCAAAGTGACCTGTACTTATTTATGTTGGTTTTTATCAGATAATGCCCTTCAGTTTTCAACTAACACTGAAAAATAAACATCCTCTGATTCAACAAGGAAAATCCAAATTTTCCAGATTAGCTCTCTGAAGCAAGAGTTAGTCCACAAATGTCCAGCATTACGTATGTTTACAGAGAACAAGGCACCAAATGGTGGCTTCGAGATTTTTCTATTACTTGTTTTCCTTCTCTCATACTTAGTGGAAAAAATTATAAATTTTTTATTTGGCATGTATAAGTACAAATTACTTAGCTCCACTACTTAGTAATTTCTTAGTCTTTGGCAAAATAGTTTTTGCCCCTCAGATTCTCTATCTATAAAAAGGAAATGGCAACTATGGTAATCTCCTGAGAGAACCATTAAGGATTAAATAATACATGTAATGCCATTTAAGCAATAACTGGGATATAGTAAGTGCTCAATACATGTTGGTTATTAATAACCTCAATAATACTACTTAAAAAACTTCATGTACTGCACTTGCCTAGAGATATCCCTAGCCTATCTATCCTAAGAGTAAGAGAAGAGTAATTTATTAAATCAGTGGTGTTCAGAAACAACTTAATCATTAGTACCACCTTAACCAAGCACCGTATTTTATGCCTGTATCCTTAAATTATTGCAATAGAGGTTTAGAACTCCAATGGATGTCTCAGATCACTCCAGCAGTATCTGAAGGAAGAACTGAAATAGGTCCAGACAGGAAATTATGTCAATAGTCAAAAGAAAAAAATTTCAGGACTTAAATGCAGGGAGTGACAGTTTTTATGTAAAACAGAAGAGAGACAGGAGCTTCATGAAAGAGAATCTACGAAGCATTGATGACGGGAGCAATACCAAAAAAACTATCAATTTTTTTCTAGAGCAGGGACCCCTCTCATTTTTCTCTTTCATACATTTGAACAATAAATATCTTTAACCCAAAATTTATCTCAATTCTTATTTTTAAATCCTTATGCTATGTGTCATTGTAGAAGATACAATGCTTACAGCTGGTAAAATATGATTAGCTTCATTAGTACATCAGGCTAAACTATCCATATGTTAATCAATATATTTATGTTAATTGCTAATTTTCATGTCTCGCAACAAAGGTGCAAATTGCAGCATCAGCTGACCTTCATGGCACACATGATACCAGCGATGCTTTTTTTTTCTTACTAAGTTGTGCAACTGCTAAAATTAATTGCACCCCAGGGCTATTATATTATGCATGAATTGTCACCCAAATGAATGACAACGTTTGAGAGGGAGTGAAAGAATAGGGATTTAGATGTGTTCTCAGTGAACGCGGCCAGCTACATGACAACTGACATGATACCCAATTACAAGATCGCTAATTAAGGCTATCAAATGAGCCTGTGCATTTTTGCCTGTCACTAGGATTTTGGACCTCAGTTTTTTAATTTTCTTTCAGTAAATGGGGAAAGAACCCTTTCAGTGTAGTTTCTTCTACCCTTCCGAAACTAGAATTTATCATTTGAGAAGTCATAACATTTGTTAATTTTGTAGTGCCTGATTCTAACACATAGCAAAATAGCAAAAACCAAACCAAACCAAACCAAACCAAACCAAAAAAAACCTTGGTTTTATTTTTCTAATTTCAGAATTCACTAAGAGCCATAGTCAGGTATATGGTTCCCCTCTTAAAACCTCATCAGTGATAGTGAAATACCAAGAGTCTGGTTTCATGGGAAATGCAGGACATGTTTGTGGGGGGGGGGGGGGGGAAGAGCCTTAAAAATATACTATTAATTTTTGGTCTCTATTGGTAAAGCTTTTAGCTAGTTAAAAGTATAACTTTCATAGCTACTTTTTTTTTTAGAAAAAATGTAAATATAATGGTTCAAGTTTCTCCATATGCAAAGTGGAGCCAACTTTTATTCCACAATATAACCAATGAATGCCTTCATCTTTCAATGAAATTACTAGAAATGTGTGTGCATAGAAATATATAAAAATATATATTCATTGTATTATTCAAGTATTATTTAACAAATGTACTAAAAATATACAGAAAGGCATGACATAGTATATATTCAGTGCATACATGTGTGTATGTCTATGGTTTCACCGGGAAGACTGAGAAATCTTTCTAGTATTAACTTACAAAAGTTAGTGCTACTTTACACTAGATATACACAGGTACATGCATATACGTGTACACATAGTACCTATTTAATGGATTTAGGGACAGAAGTCACATCATGGTGGCATAAGACATTCCTTCTTTTTGTCGTCCTTGTTATAATTAATCTGGCATCTATTCATCAACAAAAGTATCTCCATTGGAGTCATCGGATCCAGCACCACATACCAAGGGAATCAGGAGGAGCCCAACTATCCATTGAGTATTTGGCAGACAGAGCACAATACAGGCAGTGGAACAGACAGAAGCTTACATACCTATCACAGCCTCTCTCATCATCAGTCAGGGAAAACTAGAAGAATAATGACATTGACACTCATGGACAAGAAAGACTACAAAGAAATCCAGCCTTCCCAAGGAGAGATCCTACCATATGGTTTAAGCATAAAAAAAAGAAAAAAGAAAAGAAAGGGAATGGGAAAGGGAAAGGGAAGGAAAGGAAAGTCTAGATGCATTGGAGAGGATAAGAGGAAATTTGCCAGCACCACCCAACCTGAGATGGCAAGCACAGGGTTGAACAAGCTAGTGGAGACCATTTCTGCAATGCAAAGAGAGCTGTGAATGCCCAGCTACCTAAGCTGTGCAAGACATCACTGCAAAAGCCCTTTTCTAACTACAGCACCCATTGTATTGAGGCAGGACCTCCTTTAATGGCCAGAGGGAATATCAAAGAGCATTAAGAAGATGTGGTTCCTGCTGACTGCACTGAGGACTCCATCAGGAATCTTACCTATGAGCCACTGGAAAAGCCTCACCAAAGATCACCACAGCTGTGCCTTGAGTACCCCCAAGGCACCAAGTACTAGACTCACAATTCTCCCCACTCAGCAACTGGCTCCTTGTATGTAATCCCAAGTGGGCTACAAGGTCAAGTTCTAGGTAACAGAGAGTTCCCATTAAAAAAAAAAAAGAGATTAGAGATTCTGGGCTAAGGAAGAAACAACCACCTTTATTTATAGTGCTACCTTATGGAAAGCAAAAATAGTTTCCAGTAGCCCAAATGGTTAAGTTATAAGAACCAGAGAAAACCTACGAGGGTCAAAAAAAAAATCTGACACAATACAACAAGGAGCAAGAAGCATGGACATGTGTCCATACAAGTTTAAAGAATGTATTACATAGATGCAAAACAAACAAACAAACAAAAAGTATTACCCACCAGGAGACAAGTAAAGACTTGAGATGGTATCTGCAGCTTCATATGTGTAAACATCAAAGCAAAGTTCCATAGAACATGAAGAATCAAGGAAACATATCATCATCAAATGTTAACAATAAACGTCCAATAATTAAATTAAAAAGCAGGCAATTTTATGATTGTGGTGTTAAAGAATCCAAGCATCAATTTTGAAGAAACTCATCCAGCTAAAAGAAAACACAGACAACTCAATCAAATCATGAAAGTAATTTATGAACAAAATGAAAAATTTAACAGGTAGAAATCATAAAAAGAACCAACAGAAATTCCTGATCTGAAGAATTCAATCAACAAAATGAAAAATGCAGTAGAGAGCATTTATAGCACAAGAGATCAAACAGAAGACAGAATGAGTGATCAGAGGACAGGAACTCAGAAGAGCTCAAAGAAAAAAAAAGAATGAAAAGGAGCAGACAGCCTATGTAATCTATGGGACACCATCAAATGTACAGATATTAGATTAATTGGAGTTCCAGAAGGAGAAAAGAAGACACAAAGCTTGTTTAAAGAAATAACAACTGAGAACATCCTAAACCTGAGTAGAGACTTGAAGATCCAAGTTCACAAAGCTAATAGATTACTCTCTCATCTCAAGACAAACAAAAATCTTTTCTAAGACACATTACAATGAGACTATAAGAAATCAAAGACCAAAAAAAATTCTAAGGAAAAAGAAAAAAAGACATGTAACCTACATAAAAAAACCCATTAGTTTATGAGCAATTTCTCAGCAGCAATGAGTCGAATGAGGTATTCAAAAAGGTGGAAGGAAAAAAAAATCATTGTCAGCCAAGAATACTCTACCTAGCAAAGTTATCCTTCAGATATGAAGAAATAATGAATATCCTAGGCAAGCAAAAGCTGAGTAGGGTCATCACCACTAAACCTGCCTTGCTAGAAAAACTAAAAGGAGTTCAAGTAGAAATGTAAAGAGGCTACTTAGTACCATTAATAATGAAAATATAACTGTTAAAATATACAGGTTTAGAAAACTCTAATTCTGTAATATGAAGGCATGTTAACCATTAACTCTTATATAAAAGGTCATGAAAAAGATTTAAACCACACCCACTCTAATTTGTTAGTGAAGACATAAAATAAGAAGTTGCAACAACAAATACATTGAAGAGAGAAATAAAAGGACAAAGACTCTGCATACAATTTAAGCTGCTATCAGCTTAAAGTGGACTGTTTATCTACAAGATGTTTTCTTTAAGCCTTATAGTAACCACAAAGCAAAACCTAGAGTAGATTCGCAAAAGATAAAACAAAGGAATTAGCACAGACCCTCACAGAAAATCATCAGTTATCAAGAGTAGGAAGAGAGAAAGGAAAGACAAACACTGAAAACACAAAACAGAAAATAATTATAAGATGGCATTAGTAAGTCCTTATGTATTAGTAATTACTCAAAATGTAAATGGATTGAATTCACCCACCAAAAGTCACAGCATGACTGGATGGATTAAAAAAAATTCTCAACTATATGCTGCATACGAGAGACTCATTTCAGCTTTAAAAACACTAACAGCTCAAAAGGAAAGAGATAAAAGAAGTCTCCATGCAACAGGAAACCCAAAAAGTAGGGTTAGTTATACTTACATCAGGTAAAATAAACTTTAAGACAAAAAAGGTGAAGAGACAAAGAAGGTCATCATACAGAGAAGAACCCCATAATAAAGGGGTCACTTCATCAAGAAGATAAATCATAAATATATAGGAACTCATCATTCAACCATGTGAATTTGGTTAGCAAATAGTAACAGGCCTGAAGGAAGAACTAGACAACAATACAAGAATAGTAGCAGACTTCAATACCCTACTTTTAACAGTGGATAAATACAAACCAAAAATCATTAAGAAAACACCAGACTATAGCTGCACATTAAACCAAATAGACTTAACAGATATTTACTGAACATTCCATCCAACGGCAGAGCACGAATTCTTCTCAAATGCACATAGAACATAATCCAAGAAAGATCATATGACTGGCCACAAAACAAGTCCTTGCAAATTCAAGAAGACTGAAATAGTAACAAGTATCTTCTTCATCCCAATAGTGAGAAACTAGAATTCAACAAAGGGAAAGTTGGAAATTTACAAGCATGTAGAAATTAAACACACTATGAAACATCTTTTTTTTCTTTTGTTCTCAAAGAAGAAATCAAAAGGAAAAAAATTCAAATAAGTATCTCAAAACAAAAATGGGCACAAACATACAAAAACCAGTGGGATCCTGCAAAAGCAGTAAGAATGAAGTTCATAGCTATAAACATTTCTTTTAAAAGACCAGTTATAAAATAAGCAACCTAGCATTATGCCTCTGAGGACTAGAAAAAGAACATAGCCTGAAGTGAGCAGAAAAAAGGTAGTAAAGAATAAATGAAATATAAGTAAATCAGAGATCAGAAATTGTGATCTAATAGAAAAGATCAGTTAGTAACTAGCGTTTTAAGAGATAAAATTGACAAAATTTAGGTAAACTACGAAAACTGAAAATCAGAAATGAAAGACATTTTAACTGTTACCACAGAAATGTAAATGATCAGGAGACACTTCTATGAATATGCTGACAAATTGGACAACATAGAAGAAATGGGTAAATGCCTAGAAACATACAAACTACCGAGACTAAATCATGTAGCAATAGAAACTCTGAACAATCCCATGAGTAAGGAGATTAAATCAGTAATAAAAACATGTCAACACAGAGAAGGTCAGGACCAGATGAGCTTTCCAATGGATTTCAAAGCTTTCCAAAGATTTCACCAAACTTGTAAGGAAGAATTAACACCAATCTCTCTCAAACTCTTCCAAAAAAATTCCGAGAATAGAAGACTCCCAAACTATTTTTCAAGGCTATCATTACCCTGCTACCAAAGCAAAATATAGCCACAGCAAGAAAATTACAGACTGATATCCCTGGTCATTATAGAAGAAAAAACTCTCAACAAAATACTAGCAAACCTAATTCAACACCACATTAAAAGGATCACACACCTTGCTCATCTAGGATTTATTTCTGGAATATAAGGATAGTTCAACATATGCAAATTAATACATGTGATATACCACACTCAAAGCATCAAAAGTAAAAGTCATGTGAATCTCTCAGTAAATGCAGAAAAAGCATTTGGAAAAATAAAATACCCTTTCATAACAACCCTCAACAAACTGGGTATAGAATGAATATATATCAACATAATAAAGGCCATATACACCAGAACCACAGTTAATAAGATATCCAATAGTGTAAGATTGAAATACTTTCCTCTAACATCAGGACCCAGACAAGGTGGTCCACTCTCACCAGTCTTCTTTCAACATAGATCTGCAAGTCCTAGCTGGATCAATTAGGCAAGCAAAAGAAATAAAAGGCATCCAGACTATAAAATACATGAAACGGTAACTATCTGTAGATGATATAATCTTATATAAAGAAAACCTTAAAGTCCAAAAAATTGTTGGAACTAATCAACAAATTCAGAAGTTGCAAGTTATCAATTCAACATATAAAAATCAGTTGTGTTTGTACACATCAACAATAAAATATCTGAAAAAGAAAAAAATCATCAAGATTAGGAAGATTAAAAAGTAGCATCAAGATCAGGAAGATACATAGGAATAAATTTAACAAGGATTGGAAACATCTTTAGAGTGCATACTACAACTCCTATCTAAGAAGTTACAAACAAATGGAAAGATGTCCCACATTCATAAATTAGAATAATCAGAATTATTAAAATTTGCATAGTACCCAAAGTTATCTGTAGATCCAGTGCAATCCTTATGAAGATTCATGAGATTCACAGAAAGAAAGAAAAATTCTTGAAGTTTGTATGGAACCAAAACATATCCCAGAGTTAAAACAATCCGGGGAAAAAACACCAAGCCAGAGGTGTCACCCTTCCTGATTTCAAACTATACTACAAAGCTAAAGTAATTAACACAGTATAGTCTTAGCATTAAAATAGACACATAGTCTAATGGAACAGAATACAGAGCCCAGAAATAAACCCCTGCACTATGGTCAACTATTATCTGACAAGAGAGCCAAGACTATACAATAGGGAAAGGAGAATCTCTTTAATAAATCATGCTGGGAAAACTGGATAACCACATGCATACAACTGAAATTGAACCCCTATCTTATACCATTCACAAAAATTAAGTTGAGATGGCGTAGACTTAAACATAAGACCTGCAACCATAAAACTTCTAGAAGAAAACATAATGTAAAACTTCCTTTACAATAGTCTTGGCAATGATATATGTATCATCTCCAATAGCAAAATCAGTACATAGGACTACATCTAACTGAAAAGCTTCTACACAATAAACAAAACTATCAACAAAATGAAAATGTATCACAGATCAGGACGAGGTATTTGAAAACCATATTACCAGATAAGCAGTTAATACTGGAAATAAAGAATTTATACAACTCTAAAACTAAAAGCAAACAAACAAAAACCCTAACAATCCAATTAAAAAGTGAGCATATCGGAATTGACATTTTTTCCAAAGAAGACACACAAATGCCATTTACAACAGCAGGGATGGGCCTTGAGGGTGTTATACTAAGTGAGATAAATTAGACAGAATAAGACCAATACTGTGAAGTTAACAATTTTATGTGCAATCTAAAAAGGTCGAACTCCTAGAAATAGTGTAGAATAGTGGTTATCAGAAGCTGGAGGATGCAGTAAGATATTGTACAAGGGTACAAATTTGCAATAGATAAATAAGTTCAGGAGACAAAATGTATAGCACAGGTGATTATAATCAAGAATACTTTTATAAACTTCCAAAGTGCCTAGAGACTAGATCTTAATTACTTTTGCCACGACAAAAAAATAAATGAGAATATGTGACATGATAGAGGTGTTAGCTAATGCTACAGTGGTGATCAGATTGCAATAAATACACCAAACCAAAAGATTTTATGCCTTAAACTGATAAAATGTTATAGGACAACTCTATCTCAAACATAATTATATTGCAGTATCTTCTAGAACTTATTGGAAATGATAATCCTATCTACCTACAGAATTAGATCTCATAATAAAGTAGATCCAATTTGATTTGTACTTTGACTTAAAAATGGTGTCAGTCTTTCTGAGTTAATTCCATACCTCTTAAAATATAGCCCAATGATTAAACTCAACAACGCAGTTCGTAATTTCCCGGTGGAGTGCTACGCCATTTCTCTGGCCAACGTCCTTCAAATATAATGAAAGGAAAAGCAAAGAGGGTATGGAAAAAGCAGAACAACAACAACAGAAAGGTACAAAAAAGAGATGTACTGCTAGGGAAGGCCTGAGTCCCTGAATCCTGACATTAGAACAGAGGGCTAACAGTTGTCCACCAATAACTGGCAAGTAATATTGATGTTAATGGCTGTTCTTGTCTTGCCCTCCTTATAGATGACCCTGTTTTTGACCTTTGTATCCACCTCACTGCAGAAATCAGCCCTGTTTCTCCAGACCAGATTAACTGCCTAGCTGACCTACAGAATTATGAGAAATAACAGGTGCATATGTAAGCCACAGAGTTTTAGGATAGCTGAATAAGCACCAAGTGAGAACAGATACATTGCAGTGATCCAACTGAGATTATGAAGCTGATTCAACAGCTAAGTTTTTTGCTGGTGAATATGAGCAGTAACCCAACTGACCCAGCACAGTAGATGAGAATAACCCCCTGGTTGAGAATTGCTGGCCTAGTTGAAAGATGATCAAATTTTGTAACTCAGTGTCCTGTACGTAAATTTTAATTTCAGTGATTTAAAAACTGGTTTTTGGGTGTTCTGGTTTCAGGAAAAGCTTTGAAGCATGTCTTTTTAAAAAGCCAACAGTTTGCTCTGCTTCTAATGGACCACATGTGTGTTAAATATTGGGCTTTCATTTCAGGTAAGTTTTTATTTTATGAAAAGGGCCCACCTGAAAATTTTCAATGAAAATGTTAAAATCACTAATCTTGTCCAATGGCATTGTAATGATTAAGCCAAGACCCAGAGAAGGTCATTTCTCCAAGTTCCTATGAGTGGGAATGACAGAGAATGAATCCAAACTCCTTTCTCTATCCCACCTGAGTTGGATTTTTTTCTTCTTAAAATAGCCTGAGAATTTGGAAAACAATGGCCACTTAGTTCCATAGGCTGAGAAAGGTTTTTTTTTTTTTTAAGATTTTATTTACTCATTTGACAGAGAGAGAGAGATCACAAGTAGGCAGAGAGGCAGGCAGAGAGAGAGAGGAGGAATCAGGCTCTCTGCTGAGCAGAGAGCCCGAATCGGGGCTCGATCCCAGGATCCTGAGATCATGACCCGAGCCGAAAGCAGAGGCTTTAACCCACTGAGCCACCCAGGCTGAGAAAGGTTTTAAGATCTGTTCTTTGCCGTTTTTTAATTCAGTCAGTATTTATTCAACAATCACCGTCACCTACATGTAGGTCCTACTGTGGCACGTTTCCCCTTGAAAGAGGAACCAACAGGGTTGGTTATACAATAACCAGTACTGTAGGGTTATACAATAGCAGGACTGAGGTCACATTTTTACAAAGCACTAAGTCTCACAAGCCAATGTTTATTAATATAAGCAAAAAAATCCCTTCCTCTTCCCCCTAAAAAAAAGTCTTTTAAGTCTTACATGCCTCATATGTAGCTTTTAATATTGTTTGCTTTTATCTACTCCAACAGAAAGAATATGAACGTTAGCCCAATGTAAAACATCATATTAGATAGCCTACATGCTGAAGTACAGTTTGAGTATTATAAATGAGCTCCACTCATTTTGTAAACCAAGAGCAAGTCAATAGTGTTTGCTTATAAGGTCGCAACTAATGAGTGCTTTCTATTTTTCTTTCTTCCACTATGCAGCAAGTAGTGAACTTTCACATGGAATAGGTTTAAGGAAATTATATATAAATTTATATATATGTATGTATGATCCTAGATGTGTAGACTTATGTACGTATATGTGTATACACACACACCCCTCAAGACACATGGGAGTCTGACAGAGTCAACTTTAGAACCCACGTCATCTAGTTTTATTTCCTTACTTACCGCTCTCCCCCCACCACCGGGACACAGTTTTGTCCTTGGTCTCGTAATCCATTCAGACTGAACTTGCCTGTCCTATCCATATTATTCAGTCAATTAAAGTCAAATTTATCTAGAATAAAGGTTAAATTACTTGCTTAAAATTAGCAAGTGAATGGTTAAAAAATCTTAAAAATTTGTGGATTGAGGAATATCTATATAATTCTATTTTTCTCAAATTCTCACTTTTCCTGCTTAGTCACATCAGTCCTTGTAGATTGAATTGTATTTTCCATCAGGAATCACTATCAAGAGTAGTTTCTGGCATCCATGTTGGTCTCAAATTCTAGGTGTCCTGAAATAAGCACTGTGATATAGCCCTCACATCATTGACAGTAAGTGGAGAATAATGATGAGTTATAATTTTAAAAATCATTAACATGTATTAAGCTTATTATGATTCATTTACTATTATCAGTCCTTAACATTTTAACCTCATTTTAATCTACAAAGTAACCTTATGTGGGATGATTTTTACTCGTTTCCAAGAAAGGAAACTGAGACACAGGGGAGCTATGTGATTTATCACATGGCCAATAAATGGTAGAGGCAGATTTCAAATCCCACCATTCTCTTGCCAGGATTTAATATCGGACTATAATTATAAAAGCGTTTAGGCTGTCAAGTATGGTTCAGTCCATCCTTATTCAAAGGGATAGTAATAGTTTACATTTATTAAGAAATTACTTCATTTAAACTTCCCAACTATACCTCTAAGGGAGGTATTGTCACCACTTCAATTTCCCTGGGAAGTAGACTGAGATAGAGTTTATAATGCAGGAAGTTTATTGGATAATGCACCTCAGGACTGACATCTGAAGCGAAGGAAAGAAGGGAGATTAAGCAGAGGAGGAACCAGGCTGTGGTGCAGCCACAACATAGGTCTCACCATTCCCCTCAGGGGCCCTGGAACACAGATAGCCCTGTAGAGTTCCATGAACTGGGGCAAAGAGGTTAGGTGTTTATACCCTCAGTGACCAGACACCGGATGTGGGCTGTTCCTGGGAGTGACGAAGCCTTGGGTGAGGGGTGAGGGCAGAGGGCAAGCTCCAGAAGTGATTTCAGCTCTGAGTCATCAGCTCCAACATCCCTAGCAGCTGGGGCATGAGAGAAATTTAGTCCTAAAGCGTCAGCAGAGTGCTAGTCAGATTCTGGGTGATGTCCGAGGTATTCACAGATGAAAAAACTGAAGAATTATTTTCCTCAAATCAAATAAATATCAAGTAACATAGATGAGGGCATGACTCCAGATCTGTTGGGCTCTAGTGTGAGTGCTAACCAGTGTGTTATCCTGCCTCAGGATGTGGAAGAATTACTGGGGACCAAGGGAAAGGTTAGCAGGACTGTGGTGGGAACAAACACATCTCTGTAACTACAAGGAAGCTACCTAACTCTGTCCACATCCTCATAGGTTAAGGACAAATGATCACTGAGAAGTAAGATAGGGAAGAATGAATTCAACATCCATTTTAATTTTAGTTCTAGTGATTGTTAGCTATCTTTTCAAAATGATATAAAGTATCTTTCTTAAAAGAAAGACTACACTGAAATGAAAAGTATTGCATAGCAAAGGAAACCATCAACTAAATAAAAAGGCAAACTGCTGAATGGGAGAAGATTATTGGCAAAGGATATATACAATAAGGGGTTAATATCCAGGCTATATAAAGGACTTACATAACTAAAAACCAAACCAAAACAATTCCACAAACAATCCAATTAAAAAGTGGGCAGGACCTGAATAGCCCTTTTGTTCCAAGAAGACATACAGATGGACAACAGACACATGAAAAGTTGCTCCACATCACTAAGCATCAGGGAAACACAAATTAAAACCACAATGAGATAGTACCTTACATCTGTCAGACTGGCTAAAAATCAAGAACACAGGAAACATCAAGTGTTCACAAAGATGTTGAGAAAGGAGCTCTTCGCACTCTTGGAGGGAATGTAAACTGGTACAGCCACTGCGGACAAGAATATAGAGGTTCCTCAAAACAAAAAATAAGAACAAAAACAAAAACAAAAAATATGGGAAAAGAAAGTACCATACAATCCAGTAATTCCAGTACTGAGTACCCAAAGAAAACAAAAACACTAATTCAAAGAGATACATGAAGCCATATGTTTATTGCAGCACTATTTATAATAGCCAAGAAATGGAAGCAACTCAAGTATCCATTGATAGATGAATGAATAAAGATGTGATCCGTATACACACACATACACACACAATAGAATATTACTGAGTCATAAAAAAGAATGAAATCTCAGCATTTTCAGTAACATGGATGGACCCAGTGGATATAATACTAAGTGAAATAAACCAGTCAGAGAAAGACAAATACCATATGATTTCCCTCATATGTGGAATTTAAAAAACAAAACAAATGAACCAACAATAAAGAGACAAAGAGACTCTTAACTTTAGAGAACTGGTGGTTGCCAGAGGGGAGGTGAGTTGGGCAATATGGAAAATAAAGGGGATTAAGAATATAATTACCTTGATAAGCACTGATAAATGTACAGACTGTTAAACCATTATATTGTACACCTGAAACTAATGTGACACTAATATACACTTGTATGTTAATTATACTTGAATGAAAAGATAATGATATACCTTTCTTACAACACAAAGTTAAAGTATTTTTGAAAGTTTATACACAAAAAATAAAAATTAAAAATGGAAATTCAGATGCATGAGTAGTGTAAGAATAGAACTCCCATACCGGCAATCTCCAACTTTCTGGTAAATTAGGCTTTCTTGAACTATAAATCACATATGTGTAATTAACTCTGCTTATAGGGAGCAAGAATTTTGCATGCAAATATATTCGTGAAAACTGATATGCTGATGTATTTTTAGGTACTTACTTCAACTGAAATAACTTAATGGTTAACTATCACGAAAAATTGCCAAAAATGTTTCCTTTTTTTTGTTTGTTTTGTTTTGGTTCATTGAAAGCAATTGAATCCAACAGTTAAACTTTTTAAAAACTACAGAACTTCTTTTTTAGAATGCCTTTGAAAGGCTCTAATTTCCAATGTACCCAAGAAGGAATTCTAGTCTTCCTATTCCGTATTTAAACAATGTGAACCAATGGAGACGATCTGAAGAAAAGTATCCCATACAGGTTGCATGGGAGTTTGAGTAGAACAATTTGAAGAGGAACAAGGGAATGAAGGGGGAGGTGGAAAAGGAAGAGGCAAAGATTAAGGACCTTGTTTAAGGTTTAACTGTAGAAATAGTAAAGTGCCATGAGATCATTAGAAAAGGGAAAGATTTAGCATTCCAATGCTCTCTCAATTCATAGATCTCCACCAAAGTGCTATCAAGTCACCATCTTCTCATAACCCTACTTTCATCTTGTCTTTAAATATAAAGAAACTGTCATATGCCTTTTCATTCCACAATCAGACTAGAGTATGTCTGTAATAGAGCATTCCCCAGATTTTCTAATCCAACAACCATTACCTAAAAAGGAAAGGACTCTGGTCTGGCATTAGTTCCTAAAAAAACCTATTATATGATCACTGCATTCTTTTGTAAGCATTCACGAAGTGATTGTTTATTAACCCATTTGAGAGCTTGACCAGGAGATGATGTCATGTTCATACATCAATTCGGTAGTTCAGAATTATCCTGCAAGGTTTCAGACTTGGACACTAGGTTGTCAATGGTTGCCCAGTGGTAAACAATCGCACTGGTAAATAATAATTCATTTTCCGCATAGATTTCTCACTCTATTATAATATGATGATTATGCTTAGTCAAAAAGAGATATTTACAAATTAACAGAATGCCCATCCACTAAAGTGTTCAAGAAAATGCTGGACAATTCCATGTCAGAGTTAAATGATGCAATGTTTCTGTCACCAATGTATTCTACCACTTTTACAATGTAATGGTACATCCATCACACAAATGAATCCATTAATTGACACAAATGAATCTATTAATTGACCAAATGATTGTTTGGGGAAAAGTTTTTATCTGATTACTTTGTACTAAATATTGAGCTGAAAACTGAGGGGACAAAGAAAAGTAAGGCAAAATCTGAGCATAGAGAGTTTACATTCTTCTTACTATCACCAAAACACACTTTAGTATATTTTAAGAATCATTAAATAAAAACGTTTCCTAAAAATTCATTTTTAAATTAAACCAATAGTTTAGAAATAAAGTATGCTACTCATTATCAATATCAACACCCAGGATCATATATTCTACTCCAAGACATCAGATCCTTGAATATGCTATAACAGGCATTGCAAATGTGCAGGAAAGCAGAACATCTACATTGTTTGCCAAATTTCTATGGCCAGGGATCCCCCTTTCCTCCTTAAACTTAAGAAAGTAGGGTTTTGCAGAAGAATCAATGTTCTTAATCTGGGTGGGGAATAACAGACTTGAGAAATAGATCATTGTATGATCTCCCATTCTGCCAGTATCCCTGAGTAATTCAAAAGCAGTTCAGAGAACTAATAAGCAAGTACAAGATCAAACAATACAGACCATATGCAGGAAGGAACTAAGGGGACATGAAGATCCTATAGGAGAAAGATCTATTTTTTATACTAACCCAAGTTTTTACACTTTTATTCTCCAGAATGTATCCTATAAAAACATACTCTGATTAGTAATTTTAAGTGTGCTTACGTACAAAGTGAACGGCAAATACGCGGCCTAATTTTTTTCCACCACTCAGATGTTTATTTTACTTTTAGGAAATCCTTTTGAACTCCTCAGGTAAAGCTCATCGTTACTCCCTAAACCAGTGATTCTCAAACTTTACTGTACAGGACACCTGTATTAAAACTCCTGGGATGTTCTTTTTAAAAACTGTAACTTTCTTACCCTTATAAAAAAAATCAGAGTCTCTGGTACTGTATTTAAAACTCTGCCCACTTTTTCCCCCAAGAATTTTAGGGATTCCTATGTACACCAAAACTGGAGAGGCACTGAAATAGTCTAAGTTCTCTTACTCTCATTCTCTAAGAAACATCTCTTTAGAGTTCATCATCTTTAATCTTCATGGCAAAGAGAATAAGTACCACTATAGGTAACAGGAATCCACAGGTGAATCATATTAAGGTGCCATGTGTGGCTATCTTATTAAAATTCTAACTTTTTAATGGTTGGGGGGTGTGGGGAGAAGAAAAAACAAATATGGCTAGTTTGGGATTAATTTCCATTTCATTATTGCAAATTCGAAAAGCTAGGAAGTCAGAGAAAAGCAGATAATGAGCTTGGAGATAATTAGAAAACATATTTCTAATCATCTTTAATACATACTTCTTAAGAAGTTAAAATCAGTATCTGCAATGGAAAGAAGATTCTGGGAAAATGGCTGCCTAAACTTACATTCCCGGCCACTTGTCCTCCTCTCAGTTCCTTGTTAAAGAGGTTTAACTACGTTGATGGTAAAAACTCCCCAGGAAAACCAAGTTAAATATTTCATTGTTGCTAATGCCCAGGAGAGAATCAATAAACCAACAGAGCTTAAGGTTAAGGCTACAGACAAGTTTTGTAGCAGATACTGGTAGACTCTGTTTGGGGGGTAGGAAAGGGGTTTCTGCTTTTAGCGTTCTTCTGGGAGTGGCCTTTTTAGCTAATAAAAGATATCTAGAAGATATTCTCTTACAGGGAATCATTTGTGGTCCATTAGTCAAAAGGGGTCATTTTACTCCTGCTTGGTCCTAAAGAGGCCTGAACTGATACAACTTTCTCCCGATTCCCCAACAGAATACTCACAGTTGTTTCAGCCTGACTCACCTGCAGGTAGTTCTCCAGTATTGTCACAGAACGAGGCGTTCCAAGATCTCTCCGTGCTGTCCTCAAGTTACTGATACCTAGGAGCAAAGAAAAATTACAAACCGTCAATATAGATAGCATAAATATATTCAGTGAAAGACTATATTTACACCCCAGGTGAGTAATATAAACCTATATATCTAAAATATATAAAGAACATTGCAAATCAAAAAGAAAATGTTAAATTTCCTGAGAAAAAAACAGTGTCAAGGAATATGGAAAAAGAAATACAGAAGCACCCAGGGAAAGCTCTTGAACATGTATACAAGGAGACATATACAGAAATATGCATTTCAGAAGTAAAGATGAGAACCCTTTTTTGAAATTGTTTTTTCGTGTAAATATTGAATTATAATGATTTAAATAGAAACACATGACTCAATCCGAAAACCTAATATTACAAGAGAAAAAGTATGAGTACATGGATTATACATAATACTATATAAATTTTATAAACCATAAAATACTAAATTTATGCAAATATAGATTTTTAAATCTGCATAGGAATAACAACAAATTGAGGGTTGATTACTTCTGAAAAAAGGAGAGAAAACATGAGAAGACTTAGTGAATTCAGGGATCCGCTACTGAATCTAATGTTTTATTTATAAAACAAACCATAAAAAGGAAAAGAAAATAAGGCAGAATTATGATTTCAGTAGTGAATTCATAGATGTTTGATGAATTTTTTCTGTATTTCTATATGCTTGAAATCTTATTTAATGCAAGAAAAATATTCAAGACCACAGATTAGCTGAATTAATAATCTGGAAGAAAATCACAAAATCCTACTTACAGTATAAAAAGATCATCTAGATATAAATGACAAAATAATTCTAAAGGTAAAGACAGAATTTAAAACTTTCCAAAAAAAAAAAGTAAAACAAAACAAAAGAGGCAGACTACAAACACTTTTCTAAACTTCAACTTTACAATCTATTGTGAGGAAAAAAACTGTGATTTCAAAATATTACTCTTAGCAAAGATATAATTCTTAAATGAAAGCAAAGGGGCTTCTGGTCTTCTGTTCCACAAATACAGAGCTTGGAAGATGCCACTCCGTCCTATCAAGTAAAAGTCTGAACAGACTAGAAGAATCAGGAGCTCTAACTGGATTTGTTATAGAGGTGAGATCACAAGGCAAAGTACCAAACTTTGCCTTGGACAGGTCCAGGTGGACCCCCAATATTGTGAAACTTACCACCAGAAACTTCAACATGTCCCCACACTAAATAGTGGAGAAACCCTCCCGCCAGCGTCCTGAGAGAGAAAGGGTAGAGTGGCAAGAAACCACTTTTAAATAGGCCAAAACACGCTGTTCTTAACAAGGTCAGCACTCAGGTGAAAGTAGTTAACCAGAGCCTGACCTGCTGGGGTATAATTGGACCCTAAATGACCCAGGAGATGGTAATATCCAACGGCCAGGCCCCTTTGGACTTCCAGATGGGAGAAGGGAAATACCCAACTCCAAACCACTCCTGACATTCTATCCCACCTAATGAGAGAAAAACAAAAACAAAAACAAAACAGAAAATCACTGAAGTTCACAGCTAAAGAATAGGAGCTCACAAAAAGAATGACACCCAATCATAAAACTATAGAACACTTCCCCTTCCCCTACACCTCACCATCACAACATTGAAAGCCTATTTATAGTAGCTCGTTATACCCAGTACCTCATGACAGGAAAAGAAAGACGTTTTCTGACATGCAGCAAATAATGTGTATCTATACTATATATGCTATAGTATAGTATATAGTATCATCTATATCCTCTTTGAGGAAAATACCAAGCATGCTCCTACCAAAATGAGAACACAATTCACAAAATAAGGGGAAACAAAATTCAGTAAGTGGTGAACAATGATTTTTTAAACATATGTATAGATGCGTATACTTGAACTTCTGTGACTAGGAACTGTAATAAAAGAATTGAGTAATGATTCTCAAAACATAGAGTTCAAAAATAAAAATTCCAAACTACTTAAACCCAGGAGTAAGGGAAGTAAATGC
The DNA here is from genome assembly GCA_002007465.1 of Ailurus styani. Taxonomy (NCBI): domain Eukaryota; kingdom Metazoa; phylum Chordata; class Mammalia; order Carnivora; family Ailuridae; genus Ailurus; species Ailurus styani. Next base: position 531,138 of record LNAC01000758.1, read on the forward strand.
AAATCTCTACTGAGGACCATCTTCCTCAGTAGAGATTTGGGGAAATTATTCCTGTGAAACGTCTTATACAGTTTTAGTCATTATTTAATATTGTTCTGATGGTAGCTATATATCTACGAAGATGGTTACAATAGGAATGTAAGCAGTAATCGAACAGGAAATACAATGGTATTTCCAATTTAAACTAGGGAGCAGAAGAGAATCAGAAAAAAAAGTCAAAAGAGGAAAAACAAGTTGGAACTGGGGAAAAAGGAAACAAAATGTACTCAATTTTAACACAAAATGTGGTAAAATATTTTAAAATATTACTAATCACAATAAATATGAAGGATTGAATTTATTTATTTAAAGGCAAATACTATCAATCAAATAAAATAAGGAAATCCAGAGGCATACCATTTCCAAATAATGCATATAAAACAAAATATCAAAGATGAGCTACAAATAAAGGAATGAGCAAATCATGGAATTGCAAACAAAAAGAAAGTAGAGTGGCTATATTAATATGAGATAGAGGGCAATTCAAGGACAAAAGCAGGAAAAGAGACTAATCATACCTAATGGTTACTATACATGCTATTTAGATTAAACCAATAAAATTATCATTTTTAGGTCAAAGGTAGTCAAATGTTAGCAATTTCAAGAATGTCAACATGTAACTATCAAAAATCTTTAAAAGTGATTTACACTCACACACTTCTGCTAGTAAAGCAAAAATTATTCAACACTGGAAAGTATTTAATATCATTAGGAAAAAAACCCATGAAATTAAATTAATAATGTCAAAACACATTTGTGAAAATTCATCAACCATTTCTACCAAAACTTCTAAGAAAAAAAGGACTAGGGGAAAGAACACTCAGATAAAAAAATACTTATAACATTCAATATCAAATATTTATTAAACTATGAAATGATAAACGCAGTCCAAAGAAAATCAGAAGTATACAAAGATGACGGCTATCACAACATTTCTTCAACTTGCTTTTTTTTTTTAGATTTTATTTATGTATTTGAGAGAGAGTGTGTGCAAGCATGAAGAGGGGAGAGGGCAAAGGGAGAGAGTAAAAGCAGACTCCCCACTGAGCAGGGAGCCAGAAATGGGGCTTGATCCCAGGACCCTGAAACCAGGACCTGAACCGAAGGCCAACACCAGCTGAAACACCCAGGCTCCTATTCAACTTGCTTTAATAAAATAGGGAGAAATTGATTTTTTTAAGTAGCACAAATATATGCAATGGAGAGAAATGAATATTTTTACTTTTTGATTATATGACTAGTTTTGGAAAAGAAAATCCCAAAGTTTCTGCTGAAAAAGTTTATACTTAGTAAAAGAAATTTACACTGTAGCTGAATAAATTTGCAAGACTTACAGTTTTTCTTTATAATTTCACTGGGCGTTTAAAACTAGAAAAAGGGAGGAAAATCACAATAACTGCTGACTACCAACTCCCTAAAGGGACCATCAAAATAATCTGTTTATCAAGTAAAACTAAATTAATTGTTTTGCATTAAAGGAAAACACCACCTCCATAGACAATAGAATCTTGGCAGGAGAGAAATCAAAGGAGGGGTATTTATAAAGTTTGAGGACTTTGATTTAAGGTGGATCTTCCCATACACGGTGAAAGTTCTGACTGAAATGGAACAAATTGATAATACAATAGTTCAGGGCTGATGAATACAGCAAAATGAGGATTCTGAAGCATGTCTTAAAGAGGAAAACTCAAATAACCAAACTAATTTTTCTGAGAAAGGGGCTGTTTATCCTAGTAAGATCAAGTTGAGTAGTCTGTTCTTTAAGTAAATGAAATTTTTAAAAACTTACTGAAACAAACACTGCAATTATGTCCAATGTTATTATCCTGGGCAAAAATTTCCTAGAATATTAATGTTATGTTAATGCAGATAATCAAACAGTAAAGTCACCTTGGTATAGAATGTTATTCCTAATCCTGTTAATCTGTGGCTATTAATGGTTTTGCATCTCAGGATCAAAACCAGAAATTTTTAAGACTAAATTTAATAAGCTAGGTACAATACATAGAGAAACATAAAATAGAATATCAAAGAGACTTAGGTGGGACCACGTACAGTAATTAAAATATGTTCTTTTCTAATTATTACATAAACCTAATGCACTTCAATCAAAAGTTATAGGATTTGGTGGGGAGGAAGGATTGTTAAAACTGATTTTAAGATTCTTATAAATAGGGGCGCCTGGGTGGGTCAGTCGCTTAAGCGACTGCCGTCGGCTCAGGTCATGATCCCAGAGGCCTGGGATCAAGTCCCACATCGGGGTCCCAGTTCCACGGGGAGCCTGCTTCTCCCTCTGACCTTCTCCCCTCTCATGCTCTCTCTTACTTGCTCTCTCTCTCAAATGAATAAATAAAATCTTTAAAAAAAGATTCTTATAATAGGTTTATCTATAAACTTGCTTTCAAAGTTTTGGAAAAAAACAATGTCAGATTAAAGTAAGATAAAGTTTATTATAATTCTTTATTCAAAGCTGTATGAAACTGACCCAAGAAAAAATAACTAAGGTAGTAAATAAACTCAAGAGTCTAGGAATAAGTCTAGAGTCTAGGAATAAGTCTAGATTTAAATATATTTGGTATAATAAATAAATGTATTTTGGGCGCCTGGGTGGCTCAGTGGGTTAAAGCCTCTGCCTTCGGCTCAGGTCATGATCTNTTTAAATATATTTGGTATAATAAATAAATGTATTTTATTTGAATAAGGAAAAGATCTTTAATGGTCTAATTGGTTCATGCACCATAGCTATCCACCCTAAAATAAACCATACAGATCACTTCCTCACAATATATAGTAACACAATGTGTACAAAATAGTTATAAGTGCTGGGAAAAAAGTTAATTGAAAAATAAAGAAAATTGGGGGAAATACTTCTGTAAACTTCAGGTGATGGTAAACTTTTACCAGGCCTCAAACTCAAAACCAAAAGAGAAAAACATATATTTGACAACTCTTTTAAAAATTTTTATTAAAAAAGACAAATATTAAAGTCAAAAGACAAGAGAAAGATGGGGAAAAAATTGCTCTGTGTAGCATATGAAAACAGAAAGAAATAATTTTTATAATAAGATGAGGAAAAAAGAAGTTACCCACACAGGATATGAGCAGTCACTGCAAAGAGGAGGAATCGCAAATGACCAATAAACATGAAAGGATACTTACTGTAGCTAGTTGTCAAGGCAATGACGTACCACTTGGCACACATCAAATTTACAGTAACAGAAAGGAAACACCATGGCCTACCTATAGAAATAGGCCCTTGTAGACTAGGGGTAAGATTATAAATTTCTACAACTTTTTGAAAGTCTGCTAAGTTATATAGATATCCCCATTAACAAACACATCTCCTTTCGAGGATTTATCACACAGACACAAATGTGCCAGTTCATAAGTGATTTTTACTTTTATTTTTAGTAATATCATATATTTGTGATATATTATTTATTCTATTTTCCTTACTATTTTAAAATAACAGAGACACAAACAGAACAGTCATCAATGAACAGCAGACCACTTTCTGGTTCATTTATTCTATAGAACATCAGAGAGCTATTGCAGGAGAAGAAAGATTCTCCTCTACCGTCTTTGGGTCTCTGACCGGGTCAAAGAATTAAACTGACATAAGAAATATTAAGAGAAGGAAAGCACACAAATTTTTATTAATTTTTTACATGTACATGGGAGCTTTCCAAAAGAATTAAGATCCAAAGAAGTGAACAGAGTAGGGAGCTTTTATTCCTTTAAGACAAAGAGACAATAAATGGAGCTTCTGGATGGCTCAGTTAGTTGAGTGTCCGCCTTAGGCTCAGGTCATGATCTCAGGGTCCTGGGATTGAGCCCTATATTGGGTTCTCTGCTCAGAGGGGAGCCTGTTCTCCCTCTCCCTCTGCCTCTTCCCCTACTTAATTTCTCTCTCAAATACATAAATAAAATCTTTAAAAAGAAAGAAAGAGAGCGAGAGAAAGAAAGAAAAGAAAGAAAAGAAAGAAAGAAAGAAAGAAAGAAAGAAAGAAAGAAAGAAAGAAAGAAAGAAAGAAAGAAAGAAAGAAAGAAAGAAAGAAAGAAAGAATAATCAAGACAAAGGGGTTTGGGGGTAGCAGAAGTAAATGGTGAAGAAGTAACTAGGAAGGTAAGAATTAGTTTAGCGAAGTTTGTACTGGTTTCCTAGTCCCACAATGCCCATCTCTAGTGTTGAGAATGCCTTCCTCCTGGTACAGGCAGGGAGCCTTTCACATGGGGGTGTTAGTTTCTGCTTTTAGGAAGAAAAGAGAGCCAAAGTGTCCTTCATGTATCTGCTGCTATCTAAATGCCTTTCATTCAAAATTGACAAATATGACAAAGTGGCTTATTTGAGGGTGACATACTTTGGTTTCCTTTGCTATTTAAAGAATTACCTAGATTTACATATATTGATAAATAAATATATTTGGGTTTAAGTGGGAAAAAAAGTTTCAGTATAATTGCATTAAAAAATAAAAGAAGGGAATAGATATATTTAGATATCTGTTCGTGAACGTGAATATGACCTTCAATCAAAATATGGGAAGACTAACTCAGAACAGTATCATTAGGTCCTGGGGTACAGCAGGGTGTGGCGAATAGAATTGAGTTTTCTTGGTCTTTCATTCTAATACACCCTTTGTTTGTGAACAGGAAGAAAAAATTTCTCTTGACACTCTTAGGTTCCCTGGCTGGGACAAAAAGATTAACAAAAGAAAGCTTGTAAATTCATTTATTATTTAATATTACTTATATGTGAGACAGGAACCTTCATAAGGAAATGAGGACCCAAAGCAACAGCTAGAACTGAGTCCATTTATGCTAGGTGTGATGACAAGCGCGCAGCTCTGTAGAAATATGATAGGCTAAGGAGTATGAGGTAAGAGTATAAATGGGGGAAAACACTAAGGCCTCTTTGTTAGGATTCTTCTTGGCATTTCCTTGCCTTTGGAAATAATGATGCCCCTGTCCTCTGGGTGTAGGAAGGGCACCTCTCACAGGAGGGTTTTATGACCTGTCGAGGGTAGAAGGACAGGGGGAAGTTCAGAATAGAGTGACCTTCCTGCTTCTGCCATTTTCTCAAACTCTTTCATACTCAATATGCCAATGTACCATATTTTGGGGTATTATTTCCTGAATCTCATCATTTGACCAATGGTAGAGAGCAGAGACTGTTTTCACCATTGGAAAGACCTAAAAATAGAAAATAAAAAAATAGATCAAATTACCCCATATAGTTTTTATTTTTATTTTTTTAGAGAATGCACACATGCATGCATGCATGCATGAGCTGGGGGAGGAGAGGGAGAGGAAGAGAATCCCAAGCAGACTCCATCCTGAGCAGGCAGTCTGACACGGGGCTTGATCTCAGAACCCTGAGATCATGATCTGAGCCAAAATCAAGAGTCAGATGCTCAGGCAACTGAGTCACCCAGGAACCTCTGCCCCAAATAGTTCTTAAAGGTTCGTAGTTATTATTCTTCTCTTGGTGATTCACCAACAACTGAATTTGCTACAAATGTTATGCTTTGATTCCCTGTTAAATACAAAAAGCCTTATTCTTCATTATAGATTAAAATTATAAAACTTGGTTGTTTGCTCTAAAATGATCACCTGGCATGACTTTTGCTACTATTTAAGACATAGGTTAGACAAATCTAACTACTTTTCTGAAATGGAACCATGTTGACTCACGTCCCAAGGATATCATCAAAGAAAATGTGTGCCCTGAAGCCCCCAGTGCCAAAGTAAAATCTCAGTGTACTACAGAAAATACCTCTCCAAAAATGTCACTGATAGTGATTATTTCAGTACTAAGTCCAGACATGGCATAATTTTAACTCTTTCTCTAATACTGTAGTTTCTCAGCTATCAGGATAAAATTATAAAGACAATATAAGTACAAAGCTATTACTCAATATTCATTTTATCTGGAAATGATCTACAACCCTTTTTTTTCAACTTGTCAAATGTCATTCTTTCCTTAAATTCCATAATTTCTAAATTGTGGAAATACTACAACAAATTAGCTGACATTAGACAAAAGATAGCACACAGATGTCCTTTCTTGATCTTAAATTCTATCTATTCAAAGTCTAACCTTATCTTCTCACCAACCATTTCATTCCTGTGAATCTTTTTAACCAAAAACCTGGAACACCCTCCTGGATTCTTCACAACACATATGAAAGTTGTTTCTAAGTCCCACTACTCTTACATTTAAAAAATTATTGCATGTATCTTTTCCACTTCATTCTGATAGTCATTACCATCAACAAACTATTTCTCACCTTACACCTAAATTACTTATGTAGGTCACATCCAATCTCGTGGTGCCTATTCTGTCTCTTGGCACTCACTCTGTCCAAGTTCTTTTCACACTACTGCTCTACTGTCCTCCAGTACCTACCTTCATGACTTCACACATCAAATCCCCACAACTCATTCTGCCTGGCTTTTAAGTTCCTCTCTTGGAAGGTCTATACTCCTCCCTTAAGAGGCTCGGTCTTTTACAATAATAGCCTTCCACTTCCATCCAGAATAGCATCCAGGGCATTATCCAGAGAAAATGTAATCATTATCCATACTGACCAGGCTTTATAGAAGTATTCACCCCAGAACATACAGTATGTATTCTCTCTGAAAGACATTCTAGGAAACATAATTTTCTCCAACATATTATATATCAATGTTTTTCCTCCATAGTGTTCAGTTCCATGTTTACAGACGTACCCAGGGTAACCTGTTTGTCCTACTGCTTAATCTGCCTTGAACCACGTTCTTTTTGACTCCATGTTCCTGCTCTCTCTCACGAGGAACGCTTCCCTATTTCCTGTCCATCTACGGAAATGTAATTTATTCACAAAGGCTCAGATTTCACTCTTGTGTACAACCTTTCTGACTATCAGAATACAGTACCCTCCCTTGCAAATTATCGTTCTGCTACTGTCCCATCTGTGTTAGTTTTGCCTCCTGTTGGGAGACGGCAGGTTACCAGTGATCGGGCCCCCTAAGTTTCTTTCTTTCTCTTGTGTCTCTTTAATCACATAGGACCCACATAATGATTGAGTATCTACTGATCAACTGAAAACCGTAAGCCATAACAGTTTATCTGACAAATCAATGCAAAAACAATCTATAACAAAAAAAGAAACTCTATTGCTAAACATTTTTTATTTTTAATAAACTGTTGTAGTATCCCCCCCCAAAAAGCCCTCACCAAACCATGTATAAATCAAAAAGCCATAAACTGTTCATTATTTACAATTTATGTGATAGTATTACAGTAAAGTAGAATATTACATGTAGGAAGCATGGTTTTTGACCCAAAGATATTAATTCAAAATATCTAAAATCCAAGTTTTTTTCAAGAAGCTGACTCTTCCTTTATGCCTGAAGATAGCCAACATTTGGTCATTGTGTTTCAGTTGCAATAAAATAATACACTGTGGAGAAATGCAAGGAGTCTAAGAGATGCCCAGGAAGAGACGAAATAAGGGGAATTTTCTATTAAGATACTCTACTGGAAATGTTCCTTACATTTTCGATATTCCTAGGGAAGCTAGAAGAAAGATTAGCCATCAGTGATGTTCAGGAATATGATGACCTGGGAATTCATATCAGAGCACACTGACATTCATGTTACAGAATGATTCTGAAATTCCTTCCAGATGTATCTATGTATTTGAGAACAGATATTTCATCTTTACATTTTTTTTCTTGTTAGCACTGAAAAACTGACTTTGAAATTTGGGATCAATTTAGAGATTTCCATAAAGTTAATTCACTTCCTAAAATGTCTTATTTGGAGTAAAAGTGATCTTTATTTTTTAAGGGCAATAGAAGGTATCATTTTGGACTATAAAACGGGATGGTCAGTATGATAAGACAAGTAATACATCTTTAAGGACATACAGTTTTGCTTTGAATTCTTAGTGAAAAAAAAGGTAGTGAAAATGATTTATAAAAACCGCACTAATCTAAAATTAATTCAGGTTCTTATTTAAAGAATTTTCAATTATTTTCAGCAATTTCCTGTAACTCTTCTCATTTAGCCATGCTTATTTTTAGAATTATGTTTCATAAGTGTTCCTCAAAACTTCAGGTTTAATGTTTCGAAAGTTATGAATGTTACATCTATTCATTTATAAAAAGAAGGAAATCAAAATATTTTATAACAGACACTAACACAAAGAATAGGAAAGGAAACAAATGAAAATGAAATTTTACCACCCATTGTGGGGGGGGGACACATTAAATGACAAAGTATAGATAGGACAAGTCCATGATTCTACCAGCTCCTAGAAAGGACATGAGTTATATATTTACCCAACAAAAGTGAGCATTTTATTTACATAAGGATTTTCCTAACGAAGTACTAGATGTAACAATGCACATAGCATGATGTGTGTTAAGTCAGTTTTGTCCTTTTTCCACAATAGAGCTCTTCCTCCTTCCCTAGCATTATGTTAACTAAAACTTACGTTTGAAAATTTCGTGGTTCATTTTTAGATACAAAATATTAAAACTATATTTTCTTCCCAATAACTAAGATCAGTTTTATTGTTTATTCTTCATTTTGCATGAGACAAATGGCTGTGATAGCCATCGACCATTTACCGAGAATGTTTTTAAGATTTAGCTCACTTAATGACTACTCAAACACAGTTAAGAATTATTCAAAGTTGAAGCTGAATCAAATGGAGCTTTTAGATTTTTTTTATAAATATCACTAATTTTCTTAATACCTCTATTCTATTTACTTTTCCCTTTTAACAATATATATTTAATTCTTCAAAAGCAGTTCCAAATGATACCAGGATGGTGGACATTTATACTAGTCCTAACCACCTTCTAATAATTAAAATCCAGAAATTCATAAGACCTTTTTTTTTTCCCTAAGATTAAGCAGCAGCTTCCACCTTTGGCTGCTAATTGATCACGACATGAGCAAGGGCAGAGTAAAGATCAATTATCACACCGTGGCACTCATCACATAAGGATAACTGCAATTAGGAGCCTCTAAAAAACAGATTCAGTCAGAGCGCATTTCTCCTTCCAAAACCATGCATAATTAGCCTTTAAAAGTGACTTAAGTGAGGTGAGGCATTGGTTGAATATAATGCATATGCTTCAGAAACTAAAACTTACTCGATTTTATTTGCCAAATTCCCTGGTCCTTTGGAAACTTTTCTTTTCAATGGTATAATCAAGCCCATAACAAAGCTTGAAACGTATTTAAGAGAAGACATTTCTCATATAATTGTTACAAACATTTTGTCATATAAATTTTTCTCATACCTTCCTGATTGTGATTTCTGGCAAATCTTTCCATCAAAGCCTAATAATTCAATCTAGTGAGAAATTACACTGTTAAAAGAAACTTTACCAGGGGAACTATAAGTGATGGCCCAGGAAATCTAATTTACCAAAAGAAAAAATACATAACACTCCACTCACAATTCTTTATTTATTACTTCAGGAAAAAAAGTCCTTGGGGGTGGGGGTGGCGCGGTGCTGGGTGGGACTCATGATTTTGGCTCAGGTCATGATCTCAGGACTGCAGAGCATGGAACATGCCCAGAGAGGAGCCCACTTAAGATTCTCTCTCTCCCTCTCCCCTTTCCTCCCAGCACTCTCCTCCTGGAAGGAAGGAATGAAAGAAGGAAGGAAGGAAGGAAGGAAGGAAGGAAGGAAGGAAGGAAGGAAGGAAGGAAGGAAGGAAGGAAAGAAGGAAGGAAAGAAGGGAGGGAGGGAGGAAGGAAGGAACGAAGGAAGGAACAAAGGCAGGCGAGAGGAAGGAAGGAGGGAGAGAGAGAGAAGGAGAGAGAGAGAGAAAAGAAAGAAAGAAAGAAAGAAAGAAAAAGTCGGTCTTACTGAGAGAACTTTATATTAACAAAGGGCTAACTTAGGTGTGCTCAGCTTTACATGTGAAATAATAAACAGCAAATTAAATATGATGATATTGAAGTAATATGACTTAAGAAAACCACAAAACTTTATTTTCAAATGCTGATTATCAAATTTGAGAAACTAGTATTATACAGAGAGTAATCTTGGGTCACAATTATTTAGTATTTTTATGAAAATTTAATAGAAAAACATGCTTGCATGCATTGTCTTTTTAAATTTGAAATAATAACATTAACAGAATTGGAAAAATTAAAAAAACCGTTGCAGGCAAGATGAACTTTTCATAGAAACAAATGTGTTTCTAGTAATTTATATTACCTCCATTTCCCAAATTATACTGACATAAAACTTTGCATTCACTTCCACATCTAGAAATACATTTGGGTTATTGATTGACAAATGAGAATGGGCAAGTGTCTTGATGTGACTAAGACAGAGGAATTGGGCATATATAATAATACAGTTAGGCAAGAATTAGTTAGCCAAAATAGGAAATAATCATGTGATTCAGTATGTTCATGCTGGTGGATAGGTTTCAGTGGTCAAAAGATAAAAAAATGAACATGTGATCTCTGATCCTATTTCCTTCCTGGAGTGAGCATCCTTGTGGCTGAAAGTATTGATCAAGGCCAGGAATTGGTCAGAAGCCTACAGTTCACTGAGGCAGAATAATGATACTTAGGTTCATTTAACCTTAACAATTATTTACTAAATGTTGATGATGTGCCTACTACTCTGCAGGGTAGTGTATACATAATGGAGGGCAAAAACACATGATCCCTGCCTTTAAGAGCTTCTGATCTAGTGAGAAACACAAACAATAATCAAAGGCCCTCAAGGGCGCCTGGGTGGCTCAGTGGATTAAGCCTTTGCCTTCAGCTCAGGTCATGATCTCAGGGTCCTGGGATAGAGTTCCGAGTCGGGCTCTCTGCTTGGCAGGGAGCCTGCTTCCTTCTCTCTCTCTGCCTGCCTCTCTGCCTANGAGTCGGGCTCTCTGCTTGGCAGGGAGCCTGCTTTCTTCTCTCTCTCTGCCTGCCTCTCTGCCTACTTGTGATCTCTCTCTCTCTCTCTCTTTGTCAAATAAATAAAATCTTTAAAAAAAAATAATCAAAGACCCAAGTACTCAAAGAAAGGCTTGAATAGTGTAATAAAGGAAAACATAAAGTGTTGGCATGTGGTGAGTTCCCTAGAGACAGAGCCCATGATCAGGATTCTTGTTCAAGAGAGTTACCGAGGGAGTGCTCTCTGGAAAACTAGAATAAGGTAGCAGGATAAGCAGTAAAGAAAGTGAAGCAAGAATGTGGGCTAAGCTGGAGGCTAGCTTGAACTTGACCCCACAGGGATCTCTGAAGCATGAATTGTACCACTGAGTTGATCTCACATTAAGGCAAGGAGGCATGCTCTTTGTCACCCTGGTCTGTCACCGGGTGAGGGCTGCCAGGTACAGTGGGGGTGATGGGAAGGGCACATTTCTTTTGGAATGATAATCCAAGTTGAGCACTGAAGGTTGTATGCTATTTACCTTGGAAAGTAAAAGGACCAATAACGTTCAAAGTAGTGAAAGAGGTCAGTGATTAGCAGGTATCACAAGAAGATGATGATAGTATAAAGCAGAGAGGCAGGCAGGCCATCAATTACGCAGAATCATAGAGGACATGTTTTATCCTAAGAGCAACTGTCAGCTTTCAAAGTTTATGTGCAGGGGAGGGACTTAATTAGGTATGCATTTTTAAAAGATCATTGGAAAAAAAGAACCAGAGATAGTCAAGAGTAGATACTGGAATATACCACTCAAGTGATAATTGTAGGAACCTAGAAGGAAATTTTGGTAGTTTGAACTAGAGTAATGAGTAATACACAAGTGGATATAAATAGATCGAAGAGATGATTGCCATGTTAAACTGACAGGACATGTCAATGGATGGATGTCATGAAGAATATAATGAGCTTTAACAGTATCATACCAGTCTGGTATATTGTATTACTGTATTTATCTATGCTATTCTACCCAGGTTCTAGCACAGAAAAAAAGAGGTCAGTTAAGCTCAATCAGAGTTGATGATTTGGCTGGATTTAATTGAAAGGCAAAGGTGCAAGAGAGTTCAGGTCACTAGTGAGAGAGATACTGAAATGGTGAACCATAGAATCCAAAGCCAACCAAGAGTTAATGAAGAAAGGGTGAGATTACAAGTATAGAGAGACAGAGTCATCACTAGGCTGGAGCCACTGACCAGGATAGCGTTAGAGATTTCCTATCTACTATTTGAGTTAGTCCAATAATTCGAATTGGGAAATTATCCAAGTTAAATAAATTAAATGTCGTAGCAATAATCCCTAGGAGAATACGTAAAGGACATTAAAGATAATTTTACACAGGAGAAAAAATTGGGGCTATCCAATGTAGACATATAGACAGGGTATACATGGTCCCAGAATGCAATGCAACAGTGCTTGAAGCAAATTCATCTCTGAGAAAATGGACTGGGAAGCAGAGTCTTAGGTACTAGTTATACAATATGTTTGTTTTGGTACTTATTAGGACTAAATAGGGAGTCTTCATCTTAGCCCGGGCAGCTCAGTGGGTTAAAGCCTCTGCCTTCGGGCGCCTGGGTGGCTCAGTGGGTTAAAGCCGCCGCCTTGGGCTCAGGTCATGATCCCAGGGTCCTGGGATCGAGGCCCCCATCGGGCTCTCTGCTCAGCAGAGAGCCTGCTTCCTCCTCTCTCCTCTCTCTCTGCCTGCCTCTCTGCCTACTTGTAATCTCT